>CAUYSK010012121.1:0-17399 GCA_963575035.1 Avahi laniger | reverse complement strand
CAAATCTTAATGGTCTCTTATATGAATGTTGCTATGTGACATTTTTTATTTAAGCATAACTATGCTGTATTAATGCATAAAAGTGAAATAATAAGTAAATGGTATCAATCTCCTGTTTAAGAAAATTTATTACTGTTCTGTGGCTAATATACCTTTTTATTATTTCAGTGTTGGTAACATAATATCAAATATGAAAGTTGCCAGATCTACTACAGCCAGAGTTAGTACAAGACCAGAGCATCAGATTCAGTTTGATGAAGGATTTGACAATTATCTTGGCCAGGAAAAGACTGCTGATCTTAGAAAAAGGTATCAGGCTTTGTAGCCTTTTGGATTTTTTTTGTATGGTTTGTTTTTACATTAACTGTAGATTTACTTTATTGCTTGTGTATATTATTGCTGATAGGTGCCTAAGCATTATGAATGCATTTATAGCTGTGTGCTTACTCTCTGATACCATTTCCTAGAGAGGGAAAGATGTTCTGAATTTAACAGTCCTAGATTTTTCCATGCCTTAAATCATAATGAGCCCTGCCTCACATCTTCCATGCTGAATAGAGGTCCCATTATTTAGCATAACGGGAGCTTGCTAAATTCTGAACAGGTAAACGTTTTGCAAGAAGCATTATTTTTTCATTCTGAATATAAGTGCGTAACACTATGTATAGATATAGCCTCTGTATCTCTGTATGTGGTCATCTTACATCGTACCTTGAGAGAAATAACCACCATCAAAAAAAAAAAAAGGCAAAAGGAAAAATGTCTGTATAATACCTTAAAGTGGTTAATAGATTATTTGTAGCCATTTGAATTTGCTAATTTGCTCTTAAAGATGCTGAGCCATGCCTTACATAGTTATTTTATAATCGAAAGTTGTTCTGTATTTACTGGTTTCTGTTCTTTCTCTCCTTTGAACCCTGAAAGTGATAGTTTAGAAGGAGGAACCAGATATTGGCATGATCTGACAAAAACTAACATCTTTGTAGCAGGATGTGCTCACAGTTAGAGTATTTTCAGTATGTTGTGTATTCCGTGGATTTAAGTATAATCAGGAACTTGCATTAACTCCTTCCAGGTATTAAATTACTGATTTGTACAGAAAGACTGCAAAAGGTGGTCAGCAGTTAACGCAGGAAATTCAAGAGGTTATGGTGACTTTGGAAGATTATTTGAATTACTAATTTAAATTAATTTAATATCCATGACATATTATTTAATATGTTTTGGAGTTTTACTTAAGACTATTTAACTAAATCAGCTAACCCTCAAAAAAAAATTTAATTGAATCAGTTGTCTCTGCCATGATTCTATGCAACTACATCAGAATGGTATATACTTTGATTTTTAATGATATTATAATGGCTGCCCTTAAAGATTAGAAGGCGGCAAGGGAGAAGCTAAAAAAGTAGGAAAGGGTTTCTGTGCATACAAGGACTGTGTTAAAAAGCCAACTAAGGGGAATGAGGAGAAGCAGTGGTCGGATGCCAAGCTGTTCACCTTGCTATGACATGGGCAGGATTTGGGGCAACTGAGACAGCCCAGGCCTGGACTGATTCCTTCTGTTGGAGACTCACAGTTCACACAGGCCTGCCTGAGAATCTCGGCGCTGCCACTGTCTAATCTGTGACTGGGGCACCTTTCATAGCCTCCGTCAGTCTGTTTCCTCATCTATAAAATGCTGAAAGTGAAACCTAGCTTAAATGGTTTTCTTGAGGAATAGAAAAGAAATCCCTATCTGTAGATATCTATGTAAACTATCTAATATATAGTAGGTACTCAGCAAATGCGCGTTCCCTTTCTTTTTAGTACATTCCTCTTTCACAAGTCTATACTTCACCGCAGCATTCCCTCTTCATCATAGGTTATTTAATCCATCGTCCTATTTACCTGACACACAATTGAGGGATAAGAATGCAAGTCACTGAGGATAGTTTTGAAGCATAAAGGCCTTTGTTTACAAATACTTGGGAATCTGCTAGAGGAAAGCTTATATGATTTGAGATCACTTTAGTTAACTTTAATATCATAGTATTTGCATTTTTTTCCAATTAGTTTCATTTAGTAGAAAAAAGTAATTTAGTTCGTAAAGGAGAATTCAAAATTATTTTAAAAATTAACCCTCCAGTTTATAAACTGGTTTTTAATCTTCCAGTAATTGTATTCAAGTAAGTATGTGAATTGATGCATAAAGCAGTTGATTATCAAGTATACAAGAAAATGTTACCTGTTAACTCTGACTTTAATGTCAATAGTTAATTAAAAATAATTATGTAAAGAAAGTCGAAGCTCTGACTTGGGCGGAGAGGGAGGGCAAGGGCAATATATATAACCTAAACATTTTCACCCCCATAATATGCTGAAATAAAAAAAAAAGAGAAAAAATAGTTATATAAAAAAAGTTAATATTTATTTTTAAACTACAGAATGATTGCTTTATAAGAGGGAATATTTTGAATTATCTGTTGAATCTTTTATAATTATAATCTGTAATTAAACATTATAGTGTTTTCTGCCCTTAAAGACAAATGTTGACTTTAGGAGTTTTAATTTTAGCATATTATTATAGCTTTTTATAACACTGAGTTTTCTATCACTTTAATACTAAAGATATCAAATAAAGAGTATGGTAAATTAAACTAATCTTTTCAATTAGGTATTTTGGAAATTAAACCACCGTAACTGCTTTGTTGTTTAGTAAAGCAAAAATTCAAGTGCATATGTTCCTGTTTTTAGTTACTGGTCTTAAAAATATGGCAATTTAGCTAAAATGTGTGGGTCAGTGAAATTATTTTTAATTTCTGTATAGAATATTTCATGTAAAAATTTTTTTTCATATTTTGTTGACAGTTTATAAATATTAAAATATTTTTTCCTTTATTTAGTCTTAGGAAAGATTTATTCAAGGGGAAGAGACTCGATATTTTTGACATTAAGGCAGTTACTGAAGAAGTACCTGAAACAGGTTTGTTAAGAAAAAAAAAAACAAAAAACACTATTTCTCAAGTGGAGAAACATTCCTTCTTTTAGAGATGTCCTTAGTGTTTTGATGGTATAATAGCTGAATATTTTAATATTCCATCTCATCATTGGCCTGGATCCTGCTTATGAATGTAGTTGTCAACATTGCTAGTCTTAGTCAAGTTTCTTCCTTGAAATGTTGCATTCTGTGAGACAATGGGAGGTAAGTACCACCAGCTGTATGAATCCAAAGGTATAGATTGGCTGTTAATTTGGGTTAGAATATTAGTAATCACCTACCATTTGCAGTGCATCTTTGTGCTATTTCACATAGATAAGCTATGATTCCTGCTCCTCAGCAGTTTTCTATCTAGGGGAGGAGATAAGATTTATAGAAATAACTTATCAAAGTGATTTAGTGATTGTTCAGGAGATGGGAAGAACATTTGGGGAATATATTTAAATAGACTTGTAGTGTTTTTCCTTAATACATGGTTACTCTTTGTTCTCTATTCTTCCTCTTCCTCTTTGGGTAAGAAGTCAAATTCTTCAAATTTGCCATTTTAATTCTGAAAGAGAAGTAAGAGTGTCCTCTTGCTTGCTATTAAATTTGGCTTACTGATATAAGAAATGAAAAAACTCAATACAAGTGGTCTCCAGCTTATAAGCGATGAGCATTTCTGAAGAATGGAAGTTAGCTTTTTGGATCTTGGTAGAAATAATGTTATATGTGATAGGCTTAGGCCAGCCTCCAGTGGCTCATTTAATCTTTCTACTCGTTACTCATCTAAACTTCTGATTTTCCAACTATTCAATAACTCCTTGATATTAAGAGTTAGGTCTCACTCATGTTTGTATACGCTGTACCACCTAGTCAGGTGGCTTATAGATAACAGGAATTATTTATCTTGAGTCTTAAATTCTTCTTTGAATAAACTGAGCTGTACAATATCTATCCACAGGAAAGGAGTTAATTCAGTCAGTGTTTCCTCATTTGAACTGAAAGCGAAGCCAAAAGAACAACCCCCTTCTTGTATTGTGAAAACTACATTCTATTGTGTATGATGAAAAGAAAATGCATAATGCAAAGGCATGAAGGATGAATCACCTCTTCTCTGTTCAAGTGGTATCTGTTAAGCTTGCTTCAGAACGGAATTTGTTGTCAGGGCAGCTGCTATTATCTAGCCAAAAGAGAAACTTGGAGTCTTGAAGGAGACAGCTTGCTTTTTAAAATCAAAAATCTTATTCCTAAAATTGAAATTAGCTGGCAAGGAGCACTGAAGTTTTGTGTATTTTATAAAACAATATAAAGTGATTATACTCTAAAGAGGAAAATAGCACACAAATTTATGCAATAATTTACTCATGAAAGTACTGTTTTAATAAGCTAGTTACATGAGTCTAAAGAATGTCTTTTGTTCCCAATTAAATACAAGAATAGCAATAATGTGGAAACTTAAATTTAACAATTGTACACTGCTGTTTTCCTACCACCTGTAATAATGCCTGAAGTATAGTTGGCATTCAGTAATTACTGACTGACTGACTGAGTTCCTTTGTACCGTGATTCCCAGGTCTGGTTCCCCAGTGAGTTCTTACCACCGCTGCAAAGGATATAGTCATAGGCCCTACTGGTTATCCTAGTGTAACCTAGAGTCAACAGACAGTATAGTTTAATTAAGCTTAATTAAGTTATCTTGCTGTTGTGACTGCTCTGTAAATATGACTGATTTGAGTCTAACTGTTGTGATCTTTTCTCAGTATCCAACGATCTAGGCCAACATACTTAAAATGCACCAGTTAGTGTGTGGTTAGACACATTCCCGCACATAAAGGCGCATAGAAACAGATTCAGAAAAAGCAAAATAGGTAAAGCTTACCTAGATAGAAGAGTAAATCAACTGTTTGTTGGGATGTTTCAGTGGGGTTGGCAAAAGTAGAGAAAAAGGCTAGAGAATAAATCATGTGTTCTATGCCTTTAACCCAGGAATTTTGTTTGTAGGAATTTATTCTAAGGAAATAATTACAGATATGTGCAAAAGTGTAAACTATAAGGATATTTATTACTACAGTGTTTAATAAAGGAAATATGCAAATCATCAAAATATCTAACGATAGGGAGTTAATTGTGATTTAGCTATTAAGTGGAAAAAACAGGTCACCGAACTATATGATCCTATTTTATTTAAAGAATCAAAATCACACTGAAAAAAAGATCAAAAAGGTTTGAAAAAAATAAGTAAAAAATAAAATTTTAGGGAAAAGTGTGGGTGGCTATTGGTATTCACTTTTTTACAGCTTTATGAAAGTATAATTTATGTACAACAAATTCCACACATTTAAGTTGTGTGATTCAGTGAGTTTTGACACGTATATATCCATGAAACTGCCAGTCAAGATAGTGAGCATTTCCATTACTGTCAAAAGTTTCCTTGTGTCCTTTTGTCTCTCTCTCACACACACACAGTCTTCAGGCAACCACTGATCTGTTTTCTGTGACAATAGATTAGTTTGCATCTCTTAGAATTTTATAAAACTGAAATTAAACAGTATGTACTCTTTTATGTCTGGCTTCTTTCACTCCTCATAATGGTTTGAAATTTATCCATGCAGTTGCATGTACCAGTAATTCGTTTTTATTACTAAGTAGTATATAATTATGTGGATGTATCACATTTTTGTATCCATTCACCTGTTAATGGACATTTAGGTTGTTTCCCAAATTACAACCCAAATTTGGCTACTAGAAAGAAAGCTGCCATGAGCTTTCATGTATAAGTCTTTGTGTGGGCATGTGTTGTCTTTTCTCTTGGGTGAACATCCAGGAGTGAAAAGGCTGTGTTGAATAGTACGGGTAGTCTTAACTTTTTAAGAAGCTGTCAAACTGTTTTTCCAATGTAGTTAATACCATTTTACATTCCCAGCAGCAGTGAGTGGTGGGAATATGACTCATTCTTGAAAAGATGTCTTAAATTTCAAAAGTAAATACATGATTGAAACATGTAATATGATGGTGGTAATAAGGCAACATAATCTTACTCATTGGGTTGGTTGTGAGGATTAAATGAACTAACACATAAAAAGCATTTAAGTACCAAGGAAGTGCTAAGTATCCGTTAGTGGATAATATCATTAATATTAATATTCTGTTAATTTAACTTCTGTGGGCTTTAATAGTCATACATTAGTACTAGTTTTGACAGACTAAAATAAACAGGTTAGACTTCACAGATTAAAGTCACATGTTGTATAAATAATGCATTCATAAAAAGACCCTTAAACAATATACAAATCTCTTTTTTTCTTTCCGGTAAAGGGGGCAATGATTGCCTGGCAGTTGTAGTAAAACAAACATTAAGCTTGCCATTATTATAGTCATAGTCTTCACATATCATTTTTTTGGCAGTTTTAGCTCTCAGTAACCTTTTATTAATACTGTTTAATTGGGTCAAGGTCTGAAAATATATGATCAATTCAGAGTTGATTCTAACATTTTTTAAAAGAAGATATCTACATTGACTTCTGCTCATGTAAAATGCTTTTATTATACAGACACCTCACCTTCACTTTGGGATGTGGAATTTGCCAAGCAGTTAGCCACAGTAAACGAACAGCCCTTTCAGAATGGGTTTGAGGAGATGATCCAGTGGACTAAAGAGGGTAAACTGTGGGAGTTCCCTATTAACAATGAAGCAGGTGAGTATTAACTTCAAAGGTTTATAAAATTTATTGATATCATTTCTGCCAGATTTTCAATTTTAAAGTCTAGATATGTACCTGAATTTTAGAACACTGTATAAGTATCTTCATGGTGTCCTAAAAGAAACCTGACAGTGGTTTTTAAAAAAGAAGTAATGTTTCACTGAATTCTAGAAATTTGATAAGGAAAATGAAGAAGTAAAATTATGTGGCAAAAATGCTCTATGAATTTCTATGACATAAAAGGGGTGAGAACTGTATATGATAACAGTTTTCTAATTGCTCAGGATATTACTTAGTGAATCTTCTAATACATTAAATATTGGGTATGAGATTCTACCTAAATTTGGAGAACATTACAACTTGTAAAGTCTTATGCTGGTGTCCTTTAGTCACAAAACCATTGCATTAATGAGATACAAGGTATGGCTGAGTATAAAATTTGAGATTGGAAATAATTTCATTTCAGAATTATGAAACCATTGCTTCATTGTCCTATGCTGTTGAGAATGCTTTTGCCATTCTTCCATTTTTATCCCGGATTCATTTTTTTTTTTGGCGACAGAGTCACACTCCGTTGCTCAGGCTAGAGTGCCTTGGTGTCAGCCTAGCTGACAGCAACCTCAAGCAATCCTACCTCAGCCTCCCAAGTAGCTGAGACTATAGGCATGCGCCACCATGCCTGGCTAATTTTTTCTATATATTTTTAGCTGTGTGGCTAATTTCTTTCTATTTTTAGTAGAGACGAGGTCTCACTCTTGCTCAGGCTGGTCTTGATCTCCTGACCTCAAGCTATACCTCCCCCCACCACCACCCCCGCCTCAGCCTCCCAGAGTGCTAGGATTACAGGCATGAGCCACCACGCCCAACTCGAATTCATTCTGTGATGTTTTATCTTCTTTGGTAACTTTTAGCATCTTCTCATCATAATATTAATAAGTTTCAGGGTGATGATCCCTGGTAAGGGATTTTATTTGTTTAAAATAATTATTCTAGGCATCATTGAGTTCTTTTAATTTGGGAACTTTATTTTTCTGTTCTGAGGAAATTTTCTTGTGTCATTTATTTGATAATCTAGGCCTCCAATCTTTTTCTTTTTTTTTTTTTTTTTTTTTTTGTGAGACAGAGTCTCACTCTTTTGCCCAGGCTAGGGTGAGTGCTGTGGCATCAGCCTAGCTCACAGCAACCTCAAACTCCTGGGCTCAAGCAATCCTTCTGCCTCAGCCTCCCGAGTAGCTGGGACTACAGGCATGCGCCACCATGCCCGGCTAATTTTTTCTATATATTTTTAGTTGTCCAATTAATTTCTTTCTAATTTTGGTAGAGACGGGGTCTCGCTCTTGCTCAGGCTGATTTCGAACTCCTGAGCTCAAACAATCCGCACGCCTCGGCCTCACAGAGAGCTAGGATTACAGGCGTGAGCCACCACACCTGGCCTGTTTAATGTATTTTGAATGACTGTAATGAAACTTAGAAAGTTAATTAAGGATAAATAAAGTAAGTGTTCTTTTTTTCCTTTTCTGCATTATCTGAAAAGAATAAATTACTAGAAAAATTGAATGATGGGTAGAAGAAAGTACTTGAGTGCTAAAGGTGACATTTAAATGAGTTATGTAATTTTGTTCTTAAAGTAAAAGTTGTCACACTGGCAAATGATGCATATAGGTTTGATATTCTTTGCATGAAAATGGTCTTTGGTAATTTGAATTTTCTAGATTTGATAATTTTAGCTTAAAATATTTGTTATATTTGAAATTGAAAACTTTTATATCAAGCTTTTTAAAAATTAAAAATCATAGTTAGAGACTTTTTATAACAATAGCAATATGAATATACAATAAGAGCTCCTTTGCTTATGTACCCTCAAAGCACCTGAGAAACTGTCTTTCATGGGGGTGGTAGAATCTGAAATTTCAATAAACTACAACAGCTGTTCCCAAATTACCTTTCTTTCCTTTCAAACTGACAATGTTCTTTGGCTTCTTTTACCTTATTTTTCAAAATTGGGTAACATTTTGTGTCCTTCCCTTCCTCTCCCCACTACCCAGGGACAGAGAGCATGGGATAGTTAGGACCCTCTAATATACAGGGGTGATCAAAGATGATTAGGCAGAAAAATCAATATAGAAAAAAAAGTGCAGCATTAAGAGACTATCCAACAAAAAATTGAGACATCCACCCCTAAGACTTCTTCATAAGGTCAAAAAAAACGTTAAGTATCTATTACATGTTGTCAGTGAGATATGAAGACACTGCATTAAAGGATGGGGTAGGCGTTGCAGAAAGAGAATAGGGAAAAATAAGTAGAGATTACTGTAAGGGTGATGATGCCAGTGCATGGGGGTTTTGAGAAAAAAAATTTCTCCAGACAGATTAGGGTAGAAAGATGTTTATTTACTTCTCTCTGGAGGAAGGTGAAAAGGACCAGCACGGAGGTGGAACGAGGAAGAATGGGCTAGCCCCAAAAACGAGCTATCTATCAAAAACCAGCTATCTATTGGAGATTTTTAAGGGGGGTTGTAAAAATGACAGCGTATAGTCGAGAAACTGCTGCATCTGCTCCTTTATTTCTTCTTGGTAGCAGGTAGATAACAAAAACTGCTAGGATGTCAAAGTCCAAGAGTTGGTTTCCTGCCCTTCGTCGGAGAAGCGATTATCACAGGAGATGTGACTCTGTCCTTGAAATATGGTTGAGGCTGTAGCTCATTCTTCTGCTGTTTACTCAAGAACTCTGTAAAAGCAGATTCTCAAAAAAGCAGTTTTGAAAGAGAGATTTACATCTCTTTTCCCTTCATTCAGCTCTTTCCAGAAGTTGTGCAAAACAGAACTGCAGAGTGCCTGTTAGAGAACTCATAGGATTGCTCTTTAACCATTACTGGGGAAATGGTGGGATTAGGTATTTTCCTGTTATTTTTGCAAGGCCACCCATTTCAGTTACCTGGAAACTAAAAACATGAGAGCAGAATTTAAAATTACCAAGGTCGATGTACAATTAGAAAGCAGTAAAGCAGAGGATAACCCTGAGGAATATTCCCAAGATTCATAGGGAAAGAGTAAAGAGGAGCTAGATTTCCCTAAAGAAGAAATCAGAATAAATGTAACAGAAATGATAATTTCAAATAAAGAAGAAAACTTCCCTGATTTTTAAATAAGATGTCTTGAGATTTAGAGTGCTTGTGTAGGCATGTGATTTAGGTTTCACTAATCAACACACAATTGCAATTCAAAGGAGAACATTGTGAGTTAGGCCTTGCTGCACAAAATCCATTTTGTTACAAGAGTGGAAGAGCACTGCAAAGAGAAATTTAAAGCCTTCACTGGTTGTCCTGGCAGTGGTCGTAGCTTGCGCTCTGTTACCTGCAGTGCAAGTTACCGTGATTGTGCCCAACAGTGGCAGGGTCACCATGCTTCCAAATTACCCAGTATGATTTGACTTTTGAGCCTTCAAGCATGGTGGTTTGGTTCTCACAGAGACTCTTTGAGCTACCCAATAATATTCGATAAATTCCTTTTCTGTTTGAACCAACTAGAATGCAAAAATACGTCTTATCTGGTGTTAGTGGAGAAACTGATACACTTAACTAGAAGAAAAACCTGGGACCTCAAAAAAGCAAAAATGTATTTGTCAATGTTTCTGAACCCTTGTGGTGTATATATGTAGAAATAACTAAGCTTAATATTCCCATTAAAAGATTTCTACAAAAATGTTTATTGCAGCCTTATTCAGACTATCCAGAAACTGGAAAACATCTAAACTGGGTGTTCAGAAACTGGAAAACACCCAAACCCTGTTAAACAACAGGAATGTGGATAAGCAAACTGCTGTATTTTGGTACAATGGAATACTACTCAGCAATTTTAAAGAAGGACAAATTGCCAATACACACAAGAATGTGGATGAATCTCAAAATGTGATGTTGAACAAAAGAAGCCAGACACAAACACATACTGTAGATTTCATCTGCTTGAAGTTTAAGAACATGCAAAAATAGTCTGTGGTGACAGGAATCAGAACTCAGTTGCATCATTTGATAGGGGAGGGGAGTCCATTGGAGAAGGGTACAAGGGAACTAACTCTATGGGTGATAGAAATGGCCTGTATATTCTTCTGGTGGTGTTTAAATGGGTGTATACAATTATCAAAACTCATTGAACTGAATACTTAAAGACTGAGCATTTTATGTAAATTTTATCTCAGTTGAATACAATAGATACATTAAACCAAAAAAAGAAAGAAAGAAACCCAGTCACTTGGGAAATTGAACATACTCTTGGGCCTAGGCAGAAATAAAAATTATATTAATAGACATAGACTTTTTTTTTCCAAAAGTAAGATCATTGCCTATAAAAACTTAAGGGATGGCAACTAGAGTTGTACTGTAAGTAAGTATATTACCTTAACCTATTTTTTATAAAGAGGGAAGAAATAAAACATTCAATTCAGAGGTTTAAAAGAATAGCACTAAGAAAGATGAAGGAAGAAAATATTATAGAAGAGATAATATCCCAAAATAGGTTTTATAAGAAGAAACAAATGCAAGTTTTGGGTCCCTAATTCAAAAATCCAAAGTCTAAAATGCCCCACACTGAAATGTCTGGAGTACCGATGTGATGCTCAAAGGAAATGCTCACTGGAGCATTTCAGATTTCAGATTTTTGGATTTGGCTCTTCACTCGGTAAGTATAATGCAAATATTCCAAAATCCAAAAACAATCCAAAATTCAAAACACTTCTGGTCCCAAGCATTTTGGATGAGGGATACTCACCCTGTAGTGAAATAAACAAAGAAAAGATGAAAACAATTGCAGGAAATATTTTAAATTGAGACCACTATTACATGCAATGAATTTGAAAATTTTTATAAAATTGTCCTTTTAAATTAAGGCTTTGAGCCTGAAATACTATAGAACAAGCCCACATAAAATTTACTGTGATAAAGGAGGCATTACAAATCAGTGGAGAAGGAAGGATTATTAGATGGAATCCAATTTAAGAAATATATTAATATAGCTAATATAGCTTAGATAAGATATGATTAATGTAGCTAATATATTTATAGCTTAGATAAGATGTGATTTCCTAAGTAGATAGTGAAAGTACATAGAATATAATTTAACACCCATTCCTTTTTGATAAAAACTTTGAGAAGAATGTAGTTAAGTCCCTACTTTGATAAGTGTTTCAGGCTCACAGCCAGCAAACTTTTAACTGTGTCATTAATGCTGTTAGCATTAAAATCCAGGGGGGAACTACTGCGCTGATTATTTTTCATGTGATTTTGGGAGTTTGGGTCAATGAATTAAGTTATTAAATAAGGGATAACTATTGGAAAGAAGGAATGAAATATATTATTTATAGATAACATAGGGATCTACCTAGAAAACCAAAAGAGAGTTAAGTGTCTAGATGCAAGGAAAATATGCAAAAATTATTAGTTTTTGGAAATTACCATCAAATATATTAGAAACCTATGGGCAGTTTAAAGATAATCCCAGGGCACGAATAAGTAACCAAAACAACCTCTCATAAAAATTGACTGTGACAAAGGAGACATCACAAATCAGTGGAGAGGGGAAAGATTATTAGACGATATTAGATAGGATTTTGAAAACCGACAAGTTTAGATACTTCTAGCCTGTATTAAAATTTCAAGAAAATTTAAAAGATTTTTAAAATTTTCAATCTAACCATAGAAAATATTAATGAAACTAGAAGTAGTATAAGTACTGGAGGAAATTACAAAGGACATGATCAGTAAATGTATGTAAAAATGACTGAATTTTTCCTAAAACATAAGTGTAAGCAAACAGTTGGGGAAGAAACACTAGCAGTAAACAGATGTGAGGGAATTAGGAGAGGCAGCATACAAACACAGGCTGAAGAGTCACACTGCCTGGAGTGGAGCTCGGTTTGGCTAGAACTTTGAGCAGGTTGCAATGGTCTTGGTTACTTAACCTCAATATGCCTCATTTTCCTCATCTGTAAAATGGAGCAAATAGTATAATGTAGTACTTTCCTCATAGAGTTATTGAAAAGATTAACTTGTAAATGCACCCGGCACATTAAATGCTCAATACATGGTAACAGCTAGCCAGTATTTATTGAAAGTAATTCACAGAAACTAAGGAAGAAAACTAAGACAACCCCTCCTTCCAGTTAAAGGATGAAAAATAGAAAAAAGAAATTGTTGAGCACCAGTGATGATCACAAACTGTAAATAATTAGACCTAGTGCTAGTGGGGCTGTGGTGAAAAGGAAGGCTGCTCACATGGGAGTGTGAGGTAGTATAACGTCTGGAAAGCAGCCTGTTCCTACGTTTCCATTCACTAATTTCGCTTCTGTGAATATATCCTAAGTAGAAGGAATCCTAAATATGGAAAAATAGTTATATTTAAAATTATTTAAATTGGCATTATCTACAGTAGTGAAAAATTTGAAGTGATCCAGATATCCAACAGTACAGAAATACTGAAATTATGATAAATCTACTTGAAATACTGTAGCAGTCATTTAAAAGGAAATTTCGAAGAGCTTGCAGAAAACCTGAAAAATGGAAAAGCTGAAACATTAAGTTGAAAAAATACTATAAATTTGTATATATGATGTGATTACACCTAAATTTTTTAAAGTATATGCTCAAGGGGAAAAAAACAGTCTTTGGAAATACAACCAAAATGTTAATAGTCATCGTCTTTGGGTGCTGCTACTTTGGCTAATTCTTAAAATAATTCTTTCACTTTCTCTATAATTTCCACATTTAATAAGTGTGCATTTTACTATGGGAGAAAAGATTCTGAAATTAGCATTATAATCTTAGAAATGGTCTATATTTAGCTCATCTTTAGTTTTGATGCCTACAGTGACAGATTATCTAAATTGGACTCATTTTGTAGATAAAGCAATGGTTTTAAAACATCACCCAGACAAACGGAAAGCAGCTGGTGAACCAATAAAAGAAGGAGATAATGATTACTTCACTTGCATAACTAAAGGTAAGAAAATACTTTGGAGTCAGGAATTCCTCATAGTAATTGTTGATTTATTAATTGCTGGGACTAGGTTTCCTATGTATAATGTAGTTCGTTCAAATGTCCAATGACATTTTAAAACATCCCAGCTACTTCAGGTTATTTCTAGTAATATCCGCAGAGCCTCACTACAAAAGGGAGGTTTTCCCAAACAGTAGCATCAGCAGCACCTAACAGCTTGTTAGAAATGCAAAATCTTAGGCCCTTTCCCAACTTGCTAATTAGAATCTGCAATTTAACAGGATCCCCAGGTGATTGTTGTCAAAACTCCATCCTACAGTTAATTCATATGTGTTACATTTAATGGTGAGAATGCTGAGGTCTTTTTCCATATCAGATGCTTTGTGGAACTAAACTGTTCTCCAGTTGCTTTGCTAGTTTAAATCAAGAAGTTGATTATATCATAGTACAGACCCCACAACTATTTGTTGCTCTTTATATAACTATATCCTCATTAAGCAAATTAATATAGGTAACCACCATTTCTAAATGTTTTCTTAAATGTGATTTTTAGTTGATGCTAATTTTTTAAAAGCTGTATTCACACTTTACAGACTTAAGTCTTCTTGGCCCGTTCGCCTACACGGTGCTCAAGACAGCTTCAATCTTTCACAACCTTGGGATCTAACAGTTAACTTTCTAGCTATTTCTTTTTCCCCTGAGTCATCTCCCTTGAGGGATGATTATTTAACTATTGTTTTGTCATTTATTTATCAGAAGAAGTACTTAAAGAAAGAACATTAAGTCCAATTATATCCAGTAGTGCTAGAGCTGTTGTTAAGTTAAATCCTCCCCACCCCACAAACATACAAAATTTTTAAATATGAAAATTGATAACCTTTTTTAAAAGGAGAAGAATATTTGTTTTCTCAGTTAAAAAATAAAGTCATGGTGATGTGATCTTATAATTTTTTTTCAGCTTATGAAATGTTATCTGATCCTGTGAAAAGACGAGCATTTAACAGTGTAGATCCTACTTTTGATAACTCAGTTCCTTCTAAAAGTGAAGCAAAGGATAATTTCTTTGAAGTTTTTTCCCCAGTGTTTGAAAGGAATTCCAGGTAAGTTAAGACACATGCCTTTTGATCATAATGCTCTATTGGCTTGCTTCTTGCAGTCTTCCAGGTTTCTGCTTTTTTCCTCTGATAATAGTTTTATTTATAGGCTATTTCCAGTGTCTTCCCTCTCTACAATATTGAGCCCTGCTGGTGAACTTACTGTTCTTATTTATTCTGTTCTCTAAACATAAGTTCTACCTTTTCCATAGTGAAATTCTTTTACAGCTTATGGGATTCTTTTTTTAATTTCCTTTAGAGGAAAGAACAGTCTTTGACTTTATGTAGTATGATACTTAGGTGACAGTAATTTCCCATTCTTTTGTTTCCTCCTTATCAATGGGTACACTACTAGAGTACCCTTTCAGAAAACAGCCTTTGAGAAAAGGCTGTTCTTTTTTTGAGCATCTGACTATCTATCGTAAAGCTTCTTTGACAAAATATTTATATTTAAGACTAAAGCATATAGGAGCTCCAGTGGTGCAGCCAATTAGCATGTGGTATTTAGAAGATTAAAGCATATATAATTTATTTCATTAAAGCTTGTTTCTTTCTTTCTTTTTTTTTTTGAGACAGAGTCTTGCTCTGTCACCCAGGCTAGCATGCTGTTGCATCAGCCTAGCTCACAACAACCTCACACTCCTGGGCTCAAGCAATCCTCCTGCCTCAGCCCCCGAGTAGCTGGGACTACAGGCATGCGCCACCACGCCAGGCTAATTTTTCTATTTTTAGTAGAGACAGGGTCTCACTCTTGCTCAGCCTGGTCTGGAACTCCTGACCTCAAGTGATCCTCCCACCTCGGTCTCTCAGAGTGCTAGGATTACAGGTGTGAGCCACCACACCCTGCCTAAAGCTTGTTTTAAAATAGTGTACCAGTATTTACATTTTTTGTTCCATCTGCATTGGCAGATTTCCTTAAAGCACAACTTGGCTGCACACTGGAATCACCTGGAGAGCTTGAAAAACTCCTGGTGTCTGAGTTCCACCTGAAGAGATTCTGGTTTATTGGTTTGAATACCTGTAGGGATTTTTATTGCTTCCAGGTGATTCTACTGTGCAGCCACGTTTGAGAACTTTGATTAACAGTTTGGTGCTGCCTAGTAATAACAGCGCTCCGATGGTAGAAAAGATGTAGTATATTTTTTGTGTAGTGATTTTATAGAGTAGAAAACATGGGCCAGTAACAGCCTCAGGATCCTTTTCAGTGATGATAAGTGAAGGGCTGAACCTAGAAGTCTGGCACTAAGGGGAAAGCTGGTGGTGATAAGCGGGTGGAAATCAGCTCCCTCTGTGAATATTAACATTTTTTAAGGGCTAGGCCTACGGTTGCTTCTGTGCTGCCTATTTAGGTATAGGAGTAAGTGAGCTTGGGGAAAGGGGCTAGCTGCTATTTTTCCAAGCCTGCCTGGCAGCTGCTATGGCAAACTGAAGCTAACATGTGTTTAGAAGGACTGTCCATTGTTTCTCTCCCCAGCTCGGTCCATCCTTGGCCTCGCTTTTCTCACACCTGGGTTGTTTCACATTCCACTGTTGACCTTCCACCTCTGTTTCTGAGTTGGAGAGATTGTAAGGAAGGGAGATTGGAGGTGATTAATAAAAACCATTATTGTTTTTAGTATTAGGTTGTCTTTTGTACTTGTGTACAAAATCGTTGAGAATTTTTCTTTTGGTATTTCAGGTGGTCAAATAGAAAAAATGTCCCTAAGCTTGGTGATATGAGTTCATCATTTGAAGATGTAGACGCATTTTATTCTTTCTGGTAAGTATACTGTCTCTATGATGCTGTCATTTTTTAAGAGGATAAGTGTTCAGTAAGTACTTCATTAATTGAAAGATGAGTGAACTGCAGAATCGTCACTGAACAAAAACACTCTTATATGTCTCCTATGTGATATTTAGGCTCTTATGATTGTTTTTCAGTCTTTTCTATTAATGAGATTTCTAGATATTAAGCACACTATAGCAGTAAAAATTAAAATTGGGGAGTCATTTGAATTCACTAAAAATAAACACATTTTTATTTAGCTGTCTGTGTTTTTTTTTTTTTTTTTTGGGACAGAGTCTCACTGTGTTGCCTGGGCTAGAGTGCTGTGGCATCAGCCAAGCTCACAGCAACCACAGACTGCTGGGCTCAAGCGATCCTCCTGCCTCAGCCTCCCGAGTAGCTGGGACTACAGGCATGCGCCACCATGCCCGGCTAATTTTTTATATATATATATATATATATATATATTTTAGTTGTCCAGATCATTTCTTTCTACTTTTTAGTAGAGATGGGGTCTCGCTCTTGCTCAGACTGGTCTCGAACTCCTGAGCTCAAACAATCCCCCCCCACCTCCCAGAGAGCTGGGATTACAGGCGTGAGCCACCACGCCCAGCCTATTTAGCTGTCTTTATATTGAAAGTACTTGAGTACGTGGGGAAGGAGACAGTACTGTTTGTGTCTGTAACTGAGTCACTAATTTTTAGTAAACATATACAAAAACATAAAATCACTGTAGAACAAAAACGACAAGATTTTTTTTTTTTTTTTTTTGAGACAGAGTCTCACTCTCTTGCCTGGGGCGAGTGCCGTGGCATCAGCCTAGCTCACAGCAACCTCAAACTCCTGGGCTCCAGCAATCCTACTGTCTCAGCCTCCCAAGTAGCTGGGACTAC
>CAUYSK010012118.1:0-15459 GCA_963575035.1 Avahi laniger | reverse complement strand
CCAAGTAGCTGGGACTACAGGCATGAGCCACCATGCCCGGCTAATTTTTTTTTTCTAGATATATTTTTAGCTGTCCAATTAATTTCTTTCTATTTTTTGGTAGAGATGGGGTCTCGCTCTTGCTCAGGCTGGTCTCGAACTTCTGAGCTCAGAACGATCCGCCCACCTCTGGCTCCCAGAGTGCTAGGATTACAGGCGTGAGCCACCGCGCCCGGCCTAGGATAGATAATCTTAAAGATTTTTAGTTCCTTCTATTATGTGTTTACTTGTCTTTGAAATGGGACAATTATGTATTTAGAAAGATGAATAAAGGTTAATAGTCCAAAGTTGTAAGTTTATACTACTTCTTGAGCTAATAGCTTTTAAAAATTTCCCTATATGTATTTTCAGTTAGGGATATTGGGCCACCAGTTGTGGTAGAAAACAGATTGGGTGGGGACAGGGTGAAACTAATTGTATAATAGGGTATTAATAGTTACTCGAGTTTCCACGTAATGTTAGGCATTCACTTGGCTTGTGCTTCTTGGAGGTAATTTCTGGGTATAAACCAGGCAACCTGTTTATCAATTTTCTCCCTTGTGTTAATGGTGATAGATTTGTTCATGTATCCTTCCCAACTCATAATGGTGATGATTTATTTTGTTATGTATCCCTTCCAACTCCTCCCACCTCCATTTTTGAAAATCAGGTTGGAAAATATAACTCATGGGCACTATAGCACTTTGTTTTGCTATAACATTGTTATGCTGTACTTTTGCTTGTATAATATATGTGGGTAGAACAGACTATTCTTTGCAGCAATCACTTTGGGTACTTTTGGTCTCTGTGGCTTTGGTTCCCATTAGTCCTTTGTATTCATGGCTTTTCATGTCTTAGTATTCCTGATAACTAGCCAATGAATCATCAATTAGCTGGGCTTTGGGGGAGTGGTGCTTTGTGGTGGAGTCACTGTGAGGCCTTACTTCTCTCCTTCCTCTCCCTTTATCAATCTCAGAGATGTGGTGAAGCCCTGCATGTAACTCTGCATTAACTTCACTAGCTTTCACCTTACGGCTTTTGTGGGACTGTGAGACAGAATTCCTGCGGTGTTCTTACCCGTCTTAGGAAAGATAGCTCTGAGAAGTATAAGAAAGGTCACCCTGAGAAAGTCTGTTTCCTTAAGTAAACGATGTTTTTAGAGTAAGTATTCAACGTTGTCTATTCCTATTGGTTCACTGTGCTTTCTCTCCCTTTAGCCCCCCAGGTTCGCCTAATAGTCTTGGCTACTTCCCTACAGCTGCTAATCTTAGCGGTGTCCCTCCACAGCCTGGCACGGTGGTCAGAATGCAGGGCCTGGCCTACAATACTGGAGTTAAGGAAATTCTTAACTTCTTCCAAGGTTACCAGGTCAGTAGCTTGAAGAAGAAAAATCCTCAGTGCCCTTATTAAAGTTGATTTGCCTAAAGATTGCAGCCGGAAAAGAGACAGATTCTATGAAACTCGTGTGTGTACATGTACTAATGGATTTGCTTATTGAAGCAAATAGATCCAGAGTCAATGACCCGGGGACTGACTAGGTTAGGACTCATCCTCTTGACAAGGTTAGAACTTTTCCGAGTCGTCTTAATGTTGGTGTTTTTTTGGAAACTGAGCAACTTTGGGAAAGTTCTTTAGGGCACACAGCAATATAGGTGTTTTCATCTAGAATAGGAGTGGCTATGAGAAGGGGTTTTTCTCAATGGCAGGTGTCAAATCCTTGGCTAAAGAAAAGTACTTAAACACGGAGTTTAAAGGTGAATATTTAAAAAGTGGTTAGAGCCCTTTGTCTAACTTGAACAAAAACATTGCCCAACGCATGGGAGACTCAGTGAATTTTCAGGTGGTAACCGCTTAAAATGAGCTCTTGAGTATTTGATGAGCCTTTCATAAAATGATCTGCTAGTATCAATTCTAGTGAAGCTGACATTTACTCTTGACAGGTTTTTTTTCTATCACTGTCTGGTCTATCAGTTGTTTTCAGACAAGTTAAAGAATGAGATGATTTTTAGTAAGAGATCTTTAACAGTTAACAAAATCTCCTCCTTGCCATCTCATCTGAGCAGACACCTTTTCTTCCTCAAGTCACATAATTACCTCCCAAAACTTGAGTTCCCTTTTTCCTACCATATCTAAAAATAAGTAACTTGTAGTCTTTTGATTGAGCTAATAGCAAAAATGATCTCTTTCCTACTGGAGCTGAACTTTGCTTGAGTCTTCAGATATGAGAAGTTGTTGTAGGTATAGTTGCCTGATCCTAAAATAGCCTTGAGCATTCGCCATACAGCATCGTAAGGGTTGTGTCTGTAGATGCTGTTTTACTACTAGAATGGGTTTATGAGTTTGGTATCCACATGTCATCTTACGAATGTTATCTCAGCTAAAGTTATCTCAGTGGTGATGCTACCCTATACCTACTATATCCCATAATTGTCTCAAGGACTTTTAACACACAAAGGGCATTTTCTGACAAATGAAGAAAATCTGTGAGTGACAGTGAAAAGCTGAATGAAGGTAGACAAAAGATGTCTTTTATTTTTTGCTTGACATAGCACATTCTACCAGAAGTGAGATTTTTTTTGTTTTAAAGAGGTCAGTAGATACTTTACTCTTCCCTAAACAATTATGCTGCCTTTGGAACACCCTGAAAAGGGTAAGAAAAAAGTTACTTTCCAAATCAAACTTGGTGTCTGATTCACTAGATTATAAAGGAATAGAAAATTTTACCGAAAGTTTACTAAAAAGGTTGCTTAATCTCACGGAGGAAACATTTTGACTATTGTATTTCATTTTCTCCATTGTTTTCCAACTGTAGAAAGTTTAAGGAAAGGTTCAGGCTTTAGTGACCAGCTGAATTAACTGCTGTTTTGACTAATCAACTTTTACGTGTATACTTAATAGAATTAAGGGATCTTACACATAAATTAGTAATGAGATTAAGCAAAATTGCTCTTACTATGGAAAGTGTCATGGCTGGCATTTGTGCGTATTTATTTTACCACAAACATAATAGTAGTGATTATTTCTAGATTTGTGACTAAAAGATTGACATGCTCTAAAATTGAGATAAAACAATTTCAGTTTGTAGCAGTGTTTCTTTTTAGTAGCTTCCAGAGTCATTCAAGGTGCAAATTATTTCGTCTCGAGGCATTTTGTCTATTTCTAAAGTGCTTGGAATTTATGAACTGGATTAATGAAGTAGAATTACACAGGAACCTCAAGTATCTAATTCACTATATCAAATTATTCCATTATCTGCCTTCAGTAATATGAGCTACGAGACAAGTTACAATACATGCATTCAAAAATCTTTATGCCTAACCTAATTTCGTATCATTCTGACATAAAAGCTCATATTTTCTACCATCTTTAAAAAAATCCATGCCTTCTTATTTGTGGTTTCCTGTTCTCAGTTATTCAGGGAACAGCCGTTCACTAGATTCCTTAGATTTGGCTTTGTCACAAGATAAAATCAGCGGGTGACATTTAACAACAACAAAAAAACCTGTGTTCACATAAGTGTAGTCTGTGTTTATCTTTACCTATAGTATATTTATTGCTGTCAATAAATATATAATGGGAGATTTTAATTTTATTTCTGGTTATGATTAATTTTATATAATTATATAACAACTGTATTTATATAACTAAGCAAATATCCAGGCAATAATTGGTTGAATAAATGAAATTTTTCTTTTTTTCCCCGTTTTGAATCTGAAAAAGTTTCTTGATGGTCTGATTCTATATTTTAAAAAAATACATATATATATATCTTGATATGAAATGGCATGCCATTTTATAAATATGTCTTCTTTAAGTACAGTTTTTGGATGTATTTTCCCCCAACCTTTAGCAATATTAATTCTGTAAAACTACTCCAGCTTTGTGTTTTCCATTTTTCATTTGAGGTTTGGGGGTAAAGCCAGAAAGAGCAAGCAAGGATTTACCAAAAGGGAGAAATTCTGATAGCTAAAGCAAGATACAGGGCATGGGTTTTGCTTTCAAATCTATAGTCTTGTAAAGTTAAGGTACCTGAGTTAGGTCCATTTTGATAATTAGATTAATAGAATGAGAACAAAATTTTTGAAGATAAACTACCATGAAAATATTCAGTAATGAGGTCATCATTCTAATCAATAAAATAAACATCAACTTATATTTCAGTTGATGGGCCTCCTACACTGAAATGACTCTCAGGTATTCTTATGCAATTCCTTTTACTGTTTTATTTGCTCTTTGCATTACTCTGTGGTGTCTCAATGGCTTCGCATTTTCAATAAATGCTAGTTTTTGTTTCTTCTCGAAGTACTGACTTTAATCATGGTTTCTTTGGATTTCTCTCTACTAAGATTTTCACTTGCTGCCCTCCTGAGAGAATTGGATATTACAAATACATCTAATACTATTTAAAATTTACTGGGTTGTTTAGAAATACTGGATATTGGACTTCATGTACACTGGCTTGCAAAAGGTGCTCAAATATTTGATATCTAATCATACCTGTGGTATGATGGAAACTGTACTATTAGCAAGACCTTAGTGTTTGGTCTCCTGGGTTCTGGTGATATGGTGGTGTTCTCTTTTTTTAATCCGTGTGTTCACTCTAACTTCCCTCCCAAAAGAGATTTTATGGTGTTTAAACATGCTAAGAAGTGAAGATTGGGCTTAGCACATACATATGTGGTTTGTTCCAGTGTTTGCTTGTTTCCTACAGTCTAAATGTCCTATGCTATTGTCGGTAGATCTATTTAGTTGAAATATTAACTATCCATAGTGACAGTTTGTCCATCTTTTGATCCTGTTTGTTTTAACTTGCATTTTAGTATGCAACCGAGGATGGACTTGTACACACAAATGACCAGGCCAGGAGTCTACCCAAAGAATGGGTTTGTATTTAAGGGCCCCAGCAGTTAGACCATCCTCAGAAAAGAAGGTAAGGCTCTACTGACACAAGTTAAATTATAAAGGGCCTAACAAATAGAGGTCAAGAATCTGAAGGTGTTTAGAAGTCAGGTGAGAGAGTCCCTTTTTTCTTCATTGTGATGGAAGAATGTCAGAAATCCTGGAATGAATGGAGGCTGGAATTAAGTTTGTCATCTTAGTAGATAGTATCTAAACAACATTTATGGATGAGAATTGTATGTTATTTCGGGATAGGGGAAAACTTTTCCATCTGGAAATTCATTTACTATATCTCATGTAGAGTACAGGTTGAGTATTCTTTTTTTTTTTAATTGATGTAAAAGTCACCTAACATAAAATTTACTATTTTAAAGTGTACAACTCAGTGGTTTATTGTGTTTACAACATTGTGCAACTACTACCTCTATCGAGTTCTAAAACATTTTTGTCATTCCTTCTTTTCTCTCCCAGTGGCTCCTGACAACTAATCTGCTATCTGTATATTCACCTATTCTGGATATTTCATATAAATAGAATCATATAATGTGTGACTTTTTTGTGTTTGGCTTCTTTCACTTCGTGTGTGTTTCAAGGCGCACGCTTGTTGTAGGATGTGTCAGTACTTCATTCCTTTTTATGGCTGAATCATATTGCGTTGTATGGATATATCACATTTATCCATTGATGGACATTTGGGTTCTACTTTCGGATTATTGTGAGTAGTGCTGATGTGAGTATTCATGTACAGTTATTGGAGTATCTGTTTTCAGTTCTATTAGGTATCTATCTAGGAGTAGAATCACTGGATTATATCATAATTCTCTTGCGTTGAGTGTACTTTTTCCAGTTTCCTTTTTTAAAACAAAAATGTGGTAAAGTATATATAACACAGTTTACCATCTTAACAATTTAAATGTACAGTTCAGGGACATTAAGTGTACATTCACAATGTTGAGCAGACATTACCACCATCCAGCTCCAGAATTTTTTCATTTTCTCAAATCAAAGCTGTATTAAGTAACTCCCCGTTCCCCTTTCCCCCCAGGCCCTAGCAACCACCACTCTACTTTCTGGCTCTGTGAATTTGATCCTAGGTAGTCTCTCACAGGTGGAATGATGTTGTGACTGGCTTATTTCACTTGGCATGGTGTTTTTAAGTTCATTTGGGTTTACTTTTAAATGTGCTTTATTTCTGCTTGCAAGGTTTTTTTTTTTTGCATATTGTCTTCCTTTTCTAAAACTAAATCTAAAGGGAAGGAAGTTTCTTTAGAAATAGTTTTTAGGATTTTTGTTTTTGTTTTTTCCTGTGGCCTCCCCTCCCCCCCCCCCCCGCCCCGCATTAATCCCCAACCATTTCTTAAAAGATACATTCTGTGCTAGGCTCCCCAAGAGATGAAGTCATAGGAACATGTTCAGGAATTGGTGTGGATTACTTTATGATTTTTGACTGTTGGTTTGCTGGCATGTGTTTTCCTATTTTGTTAATGTTTTTGTCAACGGAAATAAAAGACCAACTCTGTAAAATAATTTTAAAGAGATTCACTCTGAGCCATATTTGAGGACCATGACCCGGAGCCACGCCCAAGAGGCCTTGAGCAAGTGGACTTGGTGTGGTTGGGTTACAATTTGGTTTTATACATTTCAGGGAGATGGGGATTACAGGTAAAGTCATAAATCAATATGTGGGAGGCATACATTGGTTTGGCCCAAAAAGGTGGGCCATCTGCAGGGGGAAAGGGGGGGCGTTGGCTTACAGGTTATAGGTAGGTTTAAAAGATTCTTTGGCTTGTAATTGGTTGAAGACATGAGGCTTTGTCTAAAAGCTTGGAATGTTTTAACATGGGAGCTGTTTATCAGAGATAAGCCACCTGACATACATTTGTTGTGTAAATTGAGGACCTGTAGGTTTGTCTTACATACCCTTAGGCCTGTTAATGGGCTACAAAGGATGTCCCCAAGAAGGGAGGGGGGCATGATAAGGCATGTCTGACCTCCTTCCTCCTGGCAGGCAATTTAGTTTTAGATATTCCTTTGGCCATGAGGGGGTCCATTTAGTCAGCTGGTGGGACGGGTGGTGAGCCTTAAAATTTTATTTTAGTTCACATCTTCATGGCTGAGGACCCTGTGGGCTTTAATTGTATGGATTCTAAATTGGAAATGGGGGTTGCTAATGCTCTGTCATCCTTGAGAAATAAGAATTCTCATCTTAGTCCCTCACTCTGAAGTGCGGAAACCCCCGTTCTAGGTTGAAAGTGTCGGTTTTTCAGATCTGCTGTTTTCAAAGAGGTTTCAAGATATCTTGGTCCTGCGAAGGAACATATGTACTTTGTGGTAGGGATGGGGTGTTCTCTAGTCTGGGTCCCAGTGGTGAGAGCGCATCATTCCAGCCTGTTGGTATCCTTTTTGGTCCATCCTTTGTACTTCCAAGTGTTCATTATTCAACACCTTTGATGAACACATCCTGATCCCTGGAGCCTGTGACTATCACCTCTGACAAAAGCTGTGAATTAAGATTCTTGAGAGGAAGCACATGTCATGAGTTATCTGGGTGGGCCCCAGATGCAATACATGTATTCTTATAACAGAGGCATAGGGAAATCAGACAGAGACACACATAGTGGAGCGATGTTACTGGGGAGGCAGAGACTAGACTGATGTGGGCACAGCCAAGTAATGCTTACAGCCACCGGAGGCTGGAAGAGGAAAGGAACTGATTGTTACTAGGGCCACCAGAGGACATGCAATCCTACCGACACTTTGATTTCTGACTTCTGGCCTCCACAATTTTTGTTATTTTAGGCCACCAAATTTATGGTAAATTATTACAAGGGCCATAGGAAACTAACACAGTGTTCTGAAAAATATGATGAAAGAATGATCTCACTGTTGGTTATAGGATCAGTTAAAGGTTGCTAATGCCCATGACAAGATCTGGTAAAGAAGTCACACTGTTTTTGTCATCTTTTGCATAGTCCCATTAGCCCAGCCTACACTTGTTAACTACCCCTAAGAACCACTATAGATATTCTCTCTTTTTTTTTTTTTTTTTAACCGTAGAAAACCCAAAGGGCACTTCACAAGTCATTGAAGATGCTCAGGGTCCTTCCTTGGAAAGAGAATGGGTGTTTGGCTAAAAGAAATGTCCCTTCAGCTGGCTAGGATGGTTTTATTCTCCCACTCACTGTTAAGTTCCTAGGCTGTTTTCTTTGAGTTTTTTTGTTTTTTGTTTTGTTATTTTGTTTTGACAGGGTCTCTGTCCCAGGTTGGACTGTAGTTGCGCAACCCTAGCTCACTGCAACCTCCATCCCCTGGGCTCTAGTGATCCTTCTATCCCAGCCTCCTGAGTAGCTGGGCTACGGGTGTGTGCCACCACACCCAGCTAATTTTTCATAGAGATGGGAGTCTCACTATGTTGCCAAGGCCAGTGTGGAACTCCTGGCCTCAGTGATCCTCCTGCCTTGGCCTTGAAAGTGCTGGGATTACAGGCGTGAGCCACTGTACCTGGCCAGGTTCCAAGTTTCTTATTCTTAAGGTCTCAAAAGCAGTGTCAAGCACTAAAATCTATCAGTAGTTCTTGGCTATAACTGTATTTGGAATACATAATGGGGTGACAATACTTTAGAGGTAGCATTTCCCTGCTATGTAAAATGGGCATAAAATCACTCCTATTGTAAACTATTGGTTCTTTAAAAAAAAAAAATCAAATCACTTCTGCATGTGTGACTTAACATTTTCTGTGAGAATCAGGTGGATTAATGAATGCAAACAAATTTTATGAAGTATGAAATTCTATATTAGTAACTTTTTTTTGCTGTGGTTACAACAATCATAGGGGCAAAGTTTTGTTTTTTACACTGTTATCTAAATTTTAGACATAATGCAGGTTTTACCAGGTTTTCCATTAATGTCCCTTTTCTGTTCCAGGATCCAGTCCAGGATTTCACATTGCGTTTTGTTGTTCTGTCTTAGTGTCCTCTGATCTATGCTTGTTTCTTAGTCTTTCCTTGTTTTGCATGACCTTGACACTGGAGATATACTGCTTTTGAAATATGTTGTGGCCTGTCCTTCAATTTGGATTTGCTGTATGTTTTTCTTGTGATGAGACTGGGCTAATGGGTGTTAGGAAAGAACACCATCAAGGTGAAGTTTCCCTCTGATCAGGTGATATCCAGGAGTGTGGTACTACATGACATTGCTGTTGGTGTCAACCTTGATTTCTTGGTTAAAGTAGTGTTTTCTAGGTCTCCCCACTACAAAGTTATTATTTTTCCTTTTTTCATATGCTATTCTTTGGAAGAGACTCACTGTTCAGCCGACATTCAAGAAAGGGATGTGCCTACATATATTAGTAGGAATTTTTCAGTAATGATGATTTATTTCTCCTTCCCTGTTTTTTATTCATTGAACCTTTTATCTCTATTAGTATGGTCTCATGCATATTTATTTGATATGTTGGGTTATAAGCCAATACTATGTTGTTTTATCGCTCAAATTGTTCCAACCGTGGCCCCTGAGAGCTCATTCAGGTTCCCTCATGTGCCCCCTTTAACATGTTCCCATTCTTTTGCTTTTTTAAGCATTTCCTTTCAGGGCCTTTGACTATAACTGAACTAGTCTCCTGTTTTCTTGATCTCTTCACTTATCTTGGATTTTAACCTATTTGTGTGAGTGTTTGCTTTCCTTTTTTGGAAAGTACAATGACTGCCAACCTCAAGCAACAGGGCTTTTACTTTCTGGAAGAGAATGTTTTCTGTTTCCTCTTCTATTCTGAAGTGCTTAGATCCTACAAACTTTCTAAATGACAAAGGAATTCCTACTGAGAAATTTCATTCAAAAATAATGCAGTCTATACATCTGTCTTGAAGGGTGAGCAGTTAATTACAACATGAAAATATCATAAGAATTCTGTTTCTACATGGGATCATTTTATAACTCTGTTATAAGTTCTTGCTTAGGATTATTAAAAAGAACAAAAGTCTTTTTTACTGGGGTCTATTTACCTTTTCCTTTTCTCCATTTAGGTGAAGTAAAACTGAGTCCAAAATAACTTAGACTTTAATGTAGGCAATGGATTAAAAATTTTTTTTTTTTTTTTACTTTTTTCCCCCACATACATGTCTGAATGGATTAAAATATTGTTAGTAAAAAGTACTTATAGTTTCCTCTAAGTGTAAAGTTTGGGTTATTTTATGGATTGAAAGTGATCTCTGGCTTTCATAGTATAATTTCTTATTTTGGTTTAATAGAGTGACCAATATTTTAGTTTCTCACCAAAAAAATCTTTTAATAGGTATTTTCTGGGCAAGAAACCAACAGCTCTTTAAATATACTCTTTTCTCTTTTTCCGCTAGGTGGTAGTATTTATAATAGTGGATAAGAACAGCTAAATGCTGATTTTTATTGATTTAAATGAGAAAAAAGGCTATCAAACTTTGATTAAAGAATCTGAGTTATGGGTTTTATACATAAAGAAGAAGATGCTATTCCTCTGACCTAACAAAACACACATGGTAATACAAAGGGTAGGGAGCTGGAGGAAATGCCAGTTATGCAAACTGTAAATTTCCTTTGCTAGTGCCGTACTCTCAAGCATTTGCCAACTATGTGTAAAATAAAAACTTGGAGTATCTTAAAGCTTTTTTGGTACTTTTTGGAATTCTAAATCATTTTTGTGGCTGCTAAGAATTAAATTTAGATACTTTAATATTTCCTTTTATTCATTTTTTTTTCCCCAGTGTTTGAAAGATATATGGTGATCTTCAAAATGCCAGACACAAGAAATCTTCTAGCAACTTCAGGGGAAGTTTGTCTACACTCAGGCTGCAGTATTTTCAGCAAACGTGATTGGACAGTGGGCCTGTGCCTTATCTTTTGGTGGAGTGTAAAATTTGAGCCACTGAAGCCAAATCCTTATAGCAATCAGCATGCAGCATACCTGCCTCCTTGCTAACAGGCATTTAAAATGTGAATTTGAAATCAGATGTCTCCATTACTTCTAGCTAAAGTGGCATCATAGGTGTTTCTTAAGTTTTAAATCTTGGATAATAAAATACTCCACCAGTGTCTACCATCTCTACCATGAACTGTCATGGAAGCTTCATTTTTTGTGTATTCCTACTATTTTCTCTCCATCTCTCTGTCTTCTACACAATCATGCCCTCTTGCTAAGTGATTCAAGAGTAAAGTCTTGGAATATTTAAATCACAAACTTAAAGAATGAGATACAATTGGTATTTTCGCAGCCTTTTGGCCATCATGATGTCTTACAGTTAAAAAAAAATTAAAATTATGTTTAAAACACTTGATAACAAATTAAGAGAAATGGTGCGCCCTCCACAGAAATAACAAACGGGGATCTTTTTCTCAGCAGGTACCAGTTGTAAATAAGAATGAACTAGGGGCCAAAATGCAAAACCAAAAACGAAGCAGCTACATGTAGTTAGTAATTTCTAGTTTGAACTGTAACTGAATATTGTGGCTTAATATGTATTATTTTATATTGTACTTTTTTCATTATTGACGCTTTGGACTTTAACAAGAATTCCACAGTTTTTAATATCACAGAAATGAGACTATTTTGAACAATGTATTCTAGAAAACAATATACTAACTGAAGTGAATGCCTGTATATATTAAGATAGCCTTAAACCTTTTTCTCTAATGCCTTAACTGTCAAATAATTAAAACTTTTAAAAGCATAGGACTGTAGTCAGCATGCTAGACTGAAAGGTAAACACTGATGCGTGTAGAACAGGTACTGATGCTATCAGTGTTTAGCACTATGTGTTCAGCTGTGTTTATGCTACAAAAGTGCAATATTGGACACGAGCTGGTTCTGCTGCCTCATGTAACTCCAAAGAATAAAACAGGATTTGATTAAGTGCATTGAATGTTGATATTTCTTTTGTTACTCTTGTTGTCCTTTGCTTGGATGCAATGCCATGCAGATTTATGTGGCTGCTATTTTTATTTACTTTGCATTACTTTGATCAACACCTTGAATGGAGAGCCAAAAATGTCCCGCTTCAGCTGACCAGCAATGGCCCTTTGAGTGTAGTAGAAAAATAAAAGAAAACCCAACATTCTGTGTGAAAATTGGTGATAACTGGCACTTAAGATCAGAAAGAAAGTTGTTTATACTTGATGCCTTAAGATGCTGTCTGCCGAAAGCTCTGAAAGACTTTAAGATATGCAGTAATACTTACTACAATACTACTGAGTTTTTGTAGAATTGTTAACATTTGATAATAAAACTTGCCTGCTTAATCTCAATGTTGGCATTCTTTTGTTATTAGAAGAATTATGGTAATGGTGGAAGTGTGTAGATCAGGGGTCCCCAACCTACGGTGAGTTGTATAATTATTATATATTGTAATAATGAAATAGTGTATAATAAATGTAATGCACTTGAATCATCCTGAAACCATTCCCCCTACTCAGTCCGTGGAAAAATGTTCTTCCGTGAAAATGGTCCCTGGTGCCAAAAAAGATTGCGGACCACTGATGTAGATAGGCTGTCTCTTTCCAAGACGGTAGAAATTTTCCCCTAAGCTTACCACAAGTATGTATAAAAGCCATCAATGACAAATTTTCTCAAGATATTGGTCAAACATCCATACTTAGAGCATAAATCCTATACACTTTGAAATTCTTAACAATTATGATAGTCACAGATATTATTTGGTCCTTGCATCTTATTACTGAATCTATTTGCTTGACAATTTGTAAACCTATTTAAGACACATAAAACTAGTCATATCTAGAACCTTAGTGTTTGAGTCCCACATATTCCTTGTTGCAGTTTCTTTCTTTGATGCTGAGTTCTCTGTAATTGAAATTCTGTCCATTCTTTAGGACCCAGGTTAAGTCTTGCCTGACTTCTAACATTTCATAGCAACATATATTGTCAGTATCACTTGACATACAAATTCTTATTATAAAGCACAATTGTATCAATTCTGAAGTTAGGTTATAACCTCAAGGACAGGAAGTGTGCTGTACCTATACTTCCCTCAATGGCTAGCATATTTCTGTTCACTCAATATGTTCTTGATAAGCATTCATTGAAGTTTAGCTTACCTGGGGAAGTTATTTGGTCCTAGTCCTTGTCAACATCACTTACAAAAACGGAGCATCGCTTGAGTTTTTCTGCTATTGCGTATTACAAGGAGGTGGCCGAGTTCTCAAGGCAAGCTGAAGTTCTCACCCAGGTTCTGCGTTACTATGATGTCTCTGGTAGGCATTTAATATTGATCAAGCTATTGCCTGCCCTCAGCAGAATCAAAGTTGCCTGGGTTAAGCTAATGTTTCTGTTATTCATGTCCCGGGAATTGCAGCTAGTGCAGCTGTGTCTTTATGCAGAAAAGAGAATAGGCAGTCAGGAGGGTGTGGAATTGAGTAAGAGTGATGGGGAAGGAAAGGAGAATGAGTAAAGAAGGCTGAAATATGTAAAAGACCTTAAAGGTCCATCTCTTAGGTGTGTAGCCCTTTCCCTGCTTTCTCCAGCTCTCTGGGGAAAAACAAGAGTAACGTATACAAATGTGGACAGAATAATAGAATGAGCATCCATGTACTCTACCCAGCTTCAACAATTATGAATTCCAAGCCAATCCTTCTTTATTTATACTCCTTCCCACTTTCCCTACTCTTGTATTTTGAAGCAAATTCTTTGGGTCAAGTTTAAAATGGGGCCATGTAGAAGGTGGTACTCTTAATGAGAGGAGGGAAAGGATTATATATAGGACTGAAGTGGAGGAAATATTCTGTTTCTGAATCTCTTCTGTTCAAAGTTGAATCTCTATAATTGTACTCTGTAATCCATTCTCTAACCCATGTGCTAATTTAAGGACACACAGACGAGACAAGAGCTGATCTCAACTTTGATGGACCTGAAGGCCACCAGGTTAAAACTCAGGAGGAGTAAGAGAGCCCCAAGAAAGAAAAGTTTTTCTATTAATACATTTTTGTTGCCTCCTACTTTGTATTTAGTGAGTTCTTAAAGACCAGGAGCTGAAGATGTGGGCCCAGGTGAACAGGGTTCAAAGCAAACTATTTGACTTGCCCCCGTCTCAGACCTAAATTAAAGGGCAAATGTTCTCTATCATTCCACTCAATTCCTTTATGTGGAAAGTGCAGAGAAATTTTGGGCCAAAACCCAAGGTGGTAATCATAACCTCAAAAGAGTATAAGCTACAACAAAAGAACTGTGAACATGTGTGCTCAACAATAATAAGCATTTTATTATTTAAATGAATCTTCACAACAACCTTCTAAGGTAGGTACCAGTATTTTATAGATTAGGGAATTAAAGCTTGATAAAACCTCAAGGTTGCAGAGAAAGGAAGGGATCTGGAAGACAAAGTAAGACTTGAAGAGTGGCTCTTGGGGTTATTAGCACTCTCAGAGTTGCTCCGTCTGCTCTGGCTCTTCCTAGCATTGCACAAATATGGCTCATTGTTTATGGCATCACAGAGTAGGGCTTCCTAGTGTTCCTTTGGTTTGCCCTTTTATTTTATTGCCAGCTTGCCATTAATTCTGCAGCTGCTTTATGTTTTGCTGTGCTAAAAGCGAAGGTTGATTAGAGGGTAACAAATGGAGTTTCACGCTTGAATCTGAGCTAGTGTTTTATAACTGAGACCTGATACTTAGGAGAATCAAATACTTAGAAACACATTTTAAAAAGTCAATGTAAAATATTCACCTTGTTCTGGTTCTCAGCTTGCTTTATGATTCATCCTTCCCTGCATGATTGGTGTTTCTCATGGTGCTATCCTCAGCATCTTCATCTATTCATTCTCTCTGGGCAAATTCATTTATTTCCACACTTTTGTGTAGAGCTATAGATTCCATACCCAGCACCTTGATGGACGTTTTCATTTGGATGTCTCCCAGACATTTCAAACTCAATATGCTTAAGACAGAACATATTTTCTCATGTCCAAAAGCCTGCTGCTCCTTGTGCTCTTTTTACTTCAGTAACCAGCACAATGTCCCTCTGGGTGTTAAAGTTAAGGAGGTCATTCTTAACTTCCTGTCCCTCACCGTCCTACCCACCAATATCTTGCCTATTTTTTGCCTCAATATTGCACTTTAAGCATCAAATTTTGCTCCCCTCTATTGTCAGAATGATTTTTTTAAAAAAATCTTTTAAATTAAAAATATAGATCTGATTATGTGTTCTTAAAACTTTTTAATGGCTTCTCACCTGCTATAGGAAAAAAGTCCATACGTGTCTGATCTGCATGCTATGGTACGAGCTGACTCCTGCCTACTACCTCTGTAGCTTTTTTGTGTGGCATTTCCTCCCTCATGTCCCTATACTCTGTTGTACCTTATCCAGTTCTTTGCAGGAATGGTGTGCTTTAGTCTGTTTGCTCTGCCTGAAATTCTGCTTTCCCTCTCTCCACTGACTCTTACTCAGAGATCTGATCTTTCTGAGGAAGATCTTTCCTGCTCCCTGGACTTCCAGTAAGATCTCCCTGTAAGCGGTACCCATATTGTTAATGGCAATGTGTTTCTTTCTTTCTTTTTTTTTTGAGACAG
>CAUYSK010012117.1:0-32864 GCA_963575035.1 Avahi laniger | reverse complement strand
GAAAGAAATTAATTGGACAGCTAAAAATATATAGAAAAAATTAGCCGGGCATGGTGGCGCATGCTTGTAGTCCCAGCTACTCGGGAGGCTGAGGCAGGAGGATCGCTTGAGCCCAGGAGTTTGAGGTTGCTGTGAGCTAGGCTGACGCCACGGCACTCTAGCCCGGGCAACACAGTGAGATTCTGTCTCAAAAAAAAAAAAAACAAAAAAACAGTTCAACGCAAATGTATCCCACAGATCATGAACTTCAGAATTCTATTTGTTGCTCACGATACACTACCTTCGATCAGGAAGTGAATATAAGAACTACTTACTAGGAAGACCCCACCATATTTGCCCTGTTTAAGGGCAGAAACAACAATTTAATCACCTGAGTTGGCCAGATGAATCCCACATAATAAAGGCAGTTAACAGGGTTAGCTAAGACGACCCCTAAGGAAAAACTCACCTGCTTTCCTGGGGTGATGGGAATTCAGCAGGCTCAAATTTCCCCGTTCTTTTTCTACCTACCTTTCTTACCTGCTTGGCTGCTGTGATCCCAGAAGGCCTCAGATCTCACCGAGATCATCCAGTTCTCCTCACGAAGAGCTGGAAATGGCGGGAAAATAAATAGCTGGCCTGGCACAAGGGAGAGGTAAGAGGGTGGGCGTGGCCAGCGGCGGTGTGTGCGAGCCGTGGGCGCGGCCTGAGCGGTGTGCTTAGAGTGGGCGTGGCCCTGGGCGTTCGCGGGGGGGCGGGGGGGGAGGGACGCGGGCGGTGAGTGGGGCTCGCAAAGGCGTTGAGAGGGTAAGGACCCCGCTGGCGGTGGTCTGCAAGAGACAAGGGAGACTGTTCTATCAGTCCAGGAAAATTCACCTCATTTAAAGATTGGGGACAAATAAAGACTATGATTTAATTCCATACATGTTACTGTGGAACCAAAAAGGTGAAAATAAACCTAATAGTGTTCCAATAAACGATGACAACGCACTAGAAACTGTGGTCACAAGGTAGACAGAAATTTTAACCTAACAGTCAAAATGAAATGAAGAATATAATGGATGCTCTGAAAGAACAGCATAAATCAGAAATAGAAAAGTCAAAAATGATATGGATAGAGAACAGTTGGATATTAAATGATAACTAACAAAAATTTCAAGAAAAAGATTTTAAACTTTTTTCAGAAATGAAAAGTGAGGGATAAAAAAGCACAGTTTAGGAAATAAGGGCTGTACGGGCTGAAAGGAGAAAGTTTTGTTTTGTTTTGTTTTTGAGAGAGTCTCGCTCTGTCGCCCTGGGTAGGGTGCGGTGGCGTCAGCCTAGCTCACAGCAATCTCAGACTCCTGGAATCAAGCAATCCTTCTGCCTCAGCCTCCCCAGTAGCTGGGACTTCAGGCACCGGCCACCACCGGCTGAGAGAGGTTTTAAAAAGAGAAAGATAAAAGGTTTTAAGAGAGAGTGATAAATATAGAAAACAAACAAAAGATATATTACACACATTCATTCCCCTTAAGAAAACTAAAGCCGGATATCAGAACAAATATTTAACATGAATTTTGAGAAAATTTTACTGAAATAAAACTTGAGTTCTACATATTGAAAGAGCATACCATGTATAAGAAAAAATGGACACAGATCACTCAAAATCAAGACATTTTCTAGGAAAACTATTGGACTTGAAAAAACATCCCTTTGAGCATCCAGGCAAAAAGTACTAGTCACCTATAAGGAAAAGAAAGTGAGATTGGTATCAGATTTCTCCACAACAGCACTTTATGCTATAAACACTGAAACAACATTTTGAGATTTTCCAGGAAAGAAACTATGATTCAAGAAATTTTATATCATCTCATATTGTGTTCAATATAAAAGCCACTGACAAAAAATATGAACATGAACTTTTTCTGAGGCATCCATTAATGTAGTAGTTCTCAATCTTTTTGGTCTCAGGACTCCTTTACATTTTAAAAGTTGCTGAAAACACAACCTCTACCCCAGGAGCTTTCGTTTATGTGGATTATATCTACCAATATTTACTATATTAGAAATTAAAAGTGAGACATTTAAAAATATTGATTAATTCATTTGAAACAATAAGAAACCCATTAAATGTTAACATAAATAACCTATGGAAAATATATTTTCCAAAACAAAAATAATTTAGTGAGAAGCGTGGCATTGTTTTTACATTTTTATGATCTTTGACTATCTAGGTTAATAGAAAACAGGTGGAGTTGTGTATTTCCTTCTGCACACTCTGCTGTAATATGCTGTTTTGGTTGAAGTGTGTGCAGAAGATTTGGATCCCCAAATATGTAGTTGGGAATGACAGTAGCATTTTAATAGCATTTTCAGATAGTTGTGAATATTTTTCTTTGATACTACACCAAAAGTCAGGGAGTGTGAGTCTGTTAAAAGTTAGTTGCTGAGTGGCAATAACTAAAACCGTATCAACGAACTGTTTATATTCTGTTACACTGAAATCCAAGACACTGATGTGTCTTGTTCTTTAAATGGAACTTTAGCCTATGCATGATTTTGTAACATCATACATTTAGACCAAACTGATCATTTGAAAAATATTGGTTCACTGAGTTATGCACACTGACACATTTCATTATACAGTATTAAATATTGACACACTACATTATACAATATAAAAAATTACTTTGTTAATATCACTACGTATCTTATCAGATATCAGGTAAGTCTTTCAGTCTTGGGAAGCTGTCAAGCTCATGGATAAAAGTTTTCCAAAATTCTAATTTTCATCCAAAAACTTGAATTTTATCATTGGCAACAGATACCATCACTGGTTTTTCTTGAAGTGACAAGCTCATTTTGTTTATTTTGGAGAAAATGTCTACCAAATACCCAAGTCTGAATAGGACTAGTTTGTGTCTTAGTTCTTTCAAGTAAAAATGGTGTTCCATGAAAAAAAGTGATTAGTTCATCTTACAACTCAAACTATTGCAAAAATGGTTTTCCTCAATATAATTTTTTTTTTTTTTAATTAGAGATGAGGTCTTGCTATGTTGCCCAGGCTGGAGTGCAGTGGCTATTCACACGCACCATCATAGCACACTGCAGCCTTGCTTGAACTACTGGCCTCAAGTGATCCTCCCATGTTAGCCTGCCAAGTTGTTGGGGCTAGAGGTGCAACCTGGCCCCTGAATATGATCTTAATTCTACTGAAATGTTCTGAGTCATAGAAAAAGGAGGAAACTTCCAAAACAATTTTTATGAAATGAAAACATTAGCCAAGTGTGGTGGCTTACACCTGAATTCTAGCACTTTGGGAGGCCCAGGCAGGAGGATTGATTGAGGCCAGGAGTTCAAGACTAGCCTGAACAACATAGTAAGACTCCATCTCTACAAAAAATAAAAAATGAAAAAAATAATAAAATAAAAATTGGCAAAAGACTTCAGTAGACATTTCTACAAAGAAGATATACAAATGGCCAACAGATACATGAAAGAATGGATGTTCAATATCCTTAGTTATTAGGAAAATGTAAATTAAAACCTTTCACACCTATTAGGATGGCTACAATTTTTTAAAAATAAAAATGTTAAGTGTTACAGAGGATTTGGAGAAATTAGAACACTTGTACATTGCTGGTGGGAATGTACAATGGTGCGTCTGCTGTGGGAAACAGTTTGGTAGTTCCCTAAACAGTTAAACATAGAACTACCCTACTATATGACCCAGCAATTCTGCTCCTAGGTGTATACTAAAAGACTTTAAAATAGGGACTCAAACAGATTTGTGTATACCAGTATTCACAGAAGTATTATTCACATTAGCCAAAATGTAGAAACAGCCCGTGTCCTCCAACAGATGAATGGATAAACAGTGTGGTAGATGCATACAATAGAATATTATTCAGCCATGAAAAGGAATGAAGTTCTGATACATGCTACAAGCTGGATGAACGTTGAAAACATGCTAAGTGAAATAATCCAGACACTAAAGGACAAATATTGTATGATTACACTTACATAAAATATCTAGAACAGTCAAGTTCATAGAGACAGAAAGTAGATTAGAGGTTACCACGGACTTCGGCAAGGAGTGATGGGGAGTTATTGCTTAATAGTTACAGACTTTTTGTTTGAGGTAATGGAAAATTTTGGAAATAGAGGTGATGGTTGTACAACATTGTGAATGTAACTAATGACACTGAATTGTACATTTATTGGTTAAAATGGCAAATTTTATGTTGTGTATATTTTACTAAAATAAAAAGGGAAATCAGTTGTCTGTACACATGCAGGCCTATTTCAAGACTCTCTATTCTGTTCCATTGATCTGTTTGTCTGTCTTGATGCCAATACCACACTGTCTTAATTACTGTAACTTTATTCTAAGTCTTGAAATGAGGTAGTTTTGAGCCTCCAACTTTATTCTTTTTCAGAGTTGCTTGAACTATTCTAAGTCCTTTACATTTCCAAGTGAATTTTATAATCACAAAACGATTTCTAAAGAAGCCTAGTGAGATTTTTTTGAAAACTTTTGTATTTTTAAAACCTTTCATTGATGTATAATATACATACAAAAGTGTGCGTATTTCATATACATAGAGCTCACTGAATTTTCACAAACACACCCATGTAACCAGAACCCAGATCAGGAACCAGAACATTTCCAGCACCCAGAAAATCCCTTGTGGCCCCTTCCACATACTATCTCTTCTAAAGTAACCATTATCCTGATTTCTAATACTATAGATTTTAACTTTTTATTTTAAAATAATAATACATTAATAGGAAATTGCAAAAAATAGTGCAGAGAGGTACCATGTATCCTTGACTCAGTTTTTCCCAATGGTAACCTCTTATATACATAACTATAATACAATATCAAAACCAAGAAATTGACATTAGTAACATCCTCAGACATAATGATATTATTTAGATTTCACCAGTCTTATATGCACACATTTGTGTGTGTGTGTTCACAACTGTAGCACACGTACAGGTTTGTGAAGCCATCACCATAATCAAGGAACAGAATGTTCGAACAGCTCAAAGATTCCTTGTACTGGCCAGGTGTGGTGGTTCACGCCCTGTACTCCTAGCACTCTGGGAGGCTGAGGCAGGAGGATGGCTTGAGGTCAAGAGTTTGAGACCAGCCTCAGCAAAAGCGAGACCCCGTCTCTACTAAAAATAGAAAAAATTAGCCGGGCATCTAAAAATAGAAACAAAAAATTAGCCGGGTATGGTGATGAGCGTCTATAGTTCCAGCTACCCAGGAGGTTGAGGCAGACGGATCACTTACATGCTTTCTGAGGGCAGTTTGAAAAAAAAGAGAAAAATAGAAGGATCACTTGAGCCCAGGAGTTTGAGGTTGCTGTGAGTTAGGCTGATGCCACGGCACTCTAGCCTGGGCAACAGAGCGAGACTCTGTCTAAAAAATAATAATAATAATAATAATGTTATATAAGTGGAATCATACCATATGTAACTTTTTGAGATTGGCCTTATTTTGTTACTCAGCATGTCTTTCCTTGGAAATTATAAATTGGGTCATGTTTGCTTTTTAATCCATTTTGTCAATTTCTGTCTTTTAATTGATATGTTGAAAACATTTAAATGTAATATAATTATTGATACGCAAAGCCTTAAGTATGTTATTTTATTGTTTGTTTTGTTTGTTCCTCTGTTTCATTTTTCTTGCCTTCCTGTAGGTTACTTGAACATTTTTTAGAATTCCATTTTTATTTATAATGTTTTTGAGTGTATCTTTTGTCTAGATATTTCAATAGTCGCTCCAGATATTACGTTATACATACATAACTTATCAGTCTCATGGTAGCAACATAATTCAATAGAAAACATAATTATAAAATTCAAGAGGAGAAGGATAATCAATATTTATACATATTTTTACTCTTTTTGTTCTTTTTCAAATACTGGTGTTCCAAGTTTCCTTCTTTTATCATTACCTTTCTTTTTTTTTTTTTTTTTTTGAGACAGAGTCTCACTGTATTGCCCTGGCTAGAGTGCCGTGGCATCATCCTTGCTCACAGCAACCTCAAACTCCTAGGCTCAAGCGATCCTCCTGCCTCAGCCTCCAGAGTAACTGGGACTACAGGCATGCGCCACCATGCCCTGCTAATTTTTTCTATATATTTTTAGTTGTCCAATTAATTTTTTTGTGATTTTAGTAGAGATGCGGTCTCGCTCTTGCTCAGGCTGGTTTCGAACTCCTGAGCTCAAACAATCCGCCCGCCTCGGTCTCCCAGAGAGCTAGGATTACAGGCGTGAGCCACCGCACCCAGCCTATCATTACCTTTCTATTAGAAGAACTTCTGTTAGCCATTCTTTTGGGATACATCTGATAATGGCACCTTTTCTTGGTTTTCCTTCATCTGAGAATGTCTTCATTTCACCTTATTACTGAAGAATAGTTTTTCAGAGTATGGAATTCCAGATTGATAATTCTTTTCTTGCAGCACTTGAAAAATGTTGAGCCACTTCCTTCTGGCATCAATGATTTCTAAGGAGAAATGCAATGTCATTTGAATTATTATTTCTCTGTAGGTAATGTGTCATTCCTCTCTAGCTATCAAGATTTTTCTTTGTCTTTAATTTTTTCTGAAAAGTGTTAGTATTGATTATGATGTGTCTTAGAAAGGATTTCTTTGAGCTTATTCTTCTTGAAGTTCACTCAGCTGCTTGAATCTATAGGTTTATTTTTTTCACCAGATTTAGAAAATTTCAGCCATTATTTCTTCTAGTATGTTTCAGTCCCACACTCTTTCTTCTCTCTTTCTAGGACTATAATGACACAAGTATTAGATCTGTTTCTCATTTTTTAGATCCATTTTCTCTCTGTTGAGAATATTATTATTTTATTCTCAAGTTCACTGATTCTTCCCTCTATTTTATTCATCCTGTTACTGATCCTATCTAATGAGGTTTTTTAAATGTTTTGGTTATCACATATTCAGATCTAAAATTTCCATTTGGTTCTTCTTTATATTTTCTATTTGTTTGCTGAGACTTTCTTTTCTTTATTTTACAAATATTTTTATAATTGTTCACTGAAGCATTTTTATGATGGCTTCTTTTAAACCTTTGTTAGATGCAGGGCACAGTGACTCAGTCCTGTACTCCCAGCTACTCCAGAGGCTGAGGCAGGAGGATCCCTTGAGCCCAGGAGTTTAAGGTGGCAGTGAGCTATGACCGCGTCACTGCACTCCAGCCTGGGTGACAGAGTGAGACCCTGTTTCTAAAAACCAAAACCAAAACAAAACAAAATTCTTGTTAGATAATTCCAACATCTGTGTCACCTCAGTGTTAGTGTCTGTTGATTTTTTTTCAATTTAAATTGAAATTTTCCTGGTTCTTGTGTGACGAGTGCTTTTTGATTATACGGTGGACATCTTAGGTATTATGTTGTGAGAGTTGGAATTATATTCTCTCACACCCTTTCTCTCTCCCTTTCTCTCTCCCTCCTTCTCTCACTCTCTCTCTCTCTGTCTCTTTCCATCTTAAACACCCTATTTAAGTGTCAAACACAGTTCCTGGGAGAGGTAAATGTTCAGCTCCCCACTGGGTCCCACTGACACCTCCCTAGGGAAAACTGGGCAGTGACTCCCACTACCTCCTTGCTGCTGAGTGGGGATGGAAGTTGAACTCCCCACTGGGCTCTGCTGACACTCAGAGTGATGGGGGATGTGAATTAATTGCCTTGATACTTCCTCTTTCCAACTTTTTGCTCCTGGTGGAATCTTGATCGGAAATGCATTGAATCTATAGATCAATTTGGGAAGAATTGACTTCTTAACAATACTGAGCCTTCCATCCCATGAGCAAAGTATATTTCTTCATCTATTTAAGTCATCTTTAATTTCTCTCAGTAATGTTTTTAATTTCGCTCAGTAACTTTTTGTGTACAATCTTTTACATATTTAGATTTATCCCCTAAGAATTTCATATTTTTGATGCTATTATAAGTGGTATTGTTTTTTAAAATTTAAATTTCTGATTGCTTATTGTGATAGGAATACAACTTTTTTTTTTTGTATATTGATCTTATATCCTACAACCTTGTTAAAAACTCCCTTGTTAGTTCTAGGAGCTTTTTTTGCAGATTCCATTTGATTTTCTATATAGATGATCATACTGTCTGTGAGTAACAACAGTTTTACTTCTTTCTTTCTAATTTAGATACCTTCATTTCTTTTTCTTGCCTAGTTGCACTGACCATAACCATCAGTATAATGTTGAATAGAAGTAGTAAAAGCAGACAGCCTTGTAATATTCTTGATAATAGAGAAAAAGCATTCAGTGTTTTACCATTAAGTATAATGTTGGCTATAGTTTTCTCATAAATGCCCTTTCAAGGAAGTTCCCTTCTATTTTTAATTTGCTGAGAGTCTTTTTTAAAAAAAAAATCAGGATTGGGGCCAGGGGCAGTGTGGCTCATACCTATAATCCTAGCATTTTGGGAGGCCAAGTGGGAGAATTGCTTGAGGCCAGGAGTTCAAGACCAGCCTGGTCAACATAGCGAGATCTCATCTGTACAAAAAAATAACAAAAATTAGCCAGACAGGGTGGTGTGAACCTGTAGTCCCAGCTACTTGGGAGGCTAAGGCAGGAGGATCACTTGAGCCCAGGGAGTTCAAAGCTGTAGTGAGCTATGATCACATTTTCACCTGCAACACAGCAAGATCTTGTCTCTAAAATAAATAAATAAAAATAAAATAAAAATCAGAGATGGATATTGGATTTTGTTAAATACTTTTTCTGTATCTGTTGATATAATTTTTATTTTTTTAGTGTATCACTATAGTGAATTACATTGATTGTTTTTGAATGTTAAACCAGCAATGTATTCCCTAGATAAACTTGTTCATGATATATGATCCTTTTTATATATCATTTTATTTGATTTACTAAAATTATGTTTATAATTTTTGTGTTTATATTCATGAGAAGAATTGGTCTGTAGTTTTCTTGTACCATATTTTTTTGGTTTTGGTATCTGAGTAATGCTGGCCTCAAAGAATCATTTGGAAATTATTCCTTCCTCTTTAATTTTCTGGGAGAATTTGTGTAGAATTGGCATTATTTCATTCTTAAGTGTTTGGTAGAGCTCACCAGTGAAGTCCTCTGGGCCTGGAGTTTTCTTTGCGGGAAGATTTTTTAGCTACAAATTTAATTACTTTAATAGTTTTAGGTATATTCAGGTTATCTATTCATCTTGTCTGAGTTTTTGGTAGTTTATGTCTTTTAAGGGATTTGTCCATTTTTTTTTTTTTTTTTTGAGACAGAGTCTCACTCTGTTGCCTGGGCTAGAGTGCCGTGGCGTCAGCCTAGCTCACAGCAACCTCAAGCTCCTGGGTTCAAACGATTCTACTGCCTCAGCCTCACGCGTAGCTGGGACTACAAGCATGCGCCACCATGCCTGGCTAATTTTTTCTATATATTTTTAGCTGTCCAATTAATTTCTTTCTATTTTTGGTAGAGACGGGGTCTCGCTCTTGCTCAGGCTGGTCTCGAACTCCTGACCTTGAGTGATCCACCCTCCTCGGCCTCCCAGAGTGCTAGGATTACAGGCATGAGCCACCGCACCCAGCCAGATTTGTCCATTTTTATCCAAGTTGTTCAATTCATTGGTATAAAATTGTTCATAACACTCCCTTATTATCTTTGTATAAAATAAACTTTATTTTGGAATGATTTTAGATTTATAGAGAAGTTGCAAATGTAGCGCAGAGAGTTCCTATATACCCTTCACCCTGTTTCAATTTCCCCATATGTTATCATCTTACATTTCTGTGATACATTTGTTAAAACTGAAAAACCAAAATTGTACATTACTGTTAACTAAACTCCAATCTTTATTCAGATGCCACCAGTTTTCCCACTAATGTCTTTTTTCTAGAATACAATTTTGTTCTAGAATACAATTCAGCAGACCACATTGCACTTCATTGTCACGTTTCATTAGTGTTCTCTGGTCAAGGACAATTTCTCAATCTTTCGTTGTTTTTCATGACGTTGACAGTTTTGAGGAAAATTGTTCGGATATTTTGTAAAATGTTCCTCAATTTGGGCTTGTCTGATATTTGTGTCATGGTTCAACTGAGTCACAGATTTTTTAAAAAGAATACTACAGACGTGAAGGGTCCTTCTCATATATCATGTCAGAGGGTATGTGGTACTTGATATCCATATGACAAACTGGTGATATTAATCTTGATCACTTGGTGAAGAGAGCGTTGCCAGGTTTCTCCACTGTGAAGTTACTATTTTTCCCTTTCTATAATCTATTCTTTGTAGGGGAGACTCTTTAGCCCACCCTCAAAGTGAGGGAGGGGTGGTTAAGCACCACCTTCTGCAAGGAAAAGTATCTACATATATTACTTGGAATTCTTCTGTAAAGATTTGGTTCTACTCCACAATTAAGTTACTTATTCAATGATTTGTTCATATATACAGTATGGATGCATGTATATTTATTTTATACTTTGGGATATATATAATATTTTTCATGTTGCTTAAATTATTACAGCTTTGGCCTTTGGGGAGCATTTTCAGGCTGATGCATATGCCTCTTTGAAATATTCCAGACTCATACTGTATTTTCCTTGCTCCAACTCCAAAATCAGCCATTTCTCTAAGGAGCCCTGGTTGCCTTTATTGGAGAATGGTATTTTGAAACCAAAATCTGGACACAAAGTGTGCTCATTGCTCCAGGGATGTCATTGCCTCTAGGCCCTCTCAGTGGACAGCACTAGAGAATATATGTACATGTACCAACGCATGTACATACATGGATCTATATCTGTATTATATATTAAGCTAAATAAGAGTTCATAGTAATGTCTTCAACTCTAAGCCAGTATAACAGGGTTCATTCTACCCTTCCCTTCTCGCTTATGTGTAACTTCTCTTTCTGACCATGAGAATCCTGCCTCCCGGTGTTCACTATATATTTACTTATTTGTTGAATCCCATTATGCATGTAAAGCAGTTTGAGAATTGTTAATCCATATCCCGTGAGAAACAAATTTACCAGCTAGAGTACAGTGTTTATAAATAGTATGTGGACCTTCTTTTACATTTGAAGAAATTTGATTATAAACTGGATATTAGTGGATAGGAAGAAATTAATTATTGTTAATCTTGTTAGGTGTGATAATGGCCTTGTGTTATGTAAGAAAATGTCCATGATTTTTCTCAGAAATGTTTACTGAGATATGTGAGGATGAAATAGCATGATGTCTGTAATTTTCTTGAAAATACTTTAGCAAGGAAGACAAGAAATATGGGGAAGAATGGATATAGCAATATGGCAAAATCTTGATAATTGTAGAATCTGGGTGATGATCCTGAGATATAAGAGTTCATTGTATTATTCTTTCTACTTTTGGGTGTATTTGAAATTCATTGTACAAGACAGTTTATTATTTTTAAATGATATTTATTTTTAATAAGCAAATTATTTACTTAGTGAAAATTCAAAAGATATCAAAGGGCATACAATGAAAATTAGTATTCCTTTTTCCCCTGCTCCCGGTGAAAAATTATCATTTCCAAAGACCATTAATAGCACGAGCTCTAGTGTATCTTTCTATAGGTCATTTATATATTTACGAATATATGCTTATATCCCATTTTCCCCCACATTCAATCGATAACATACTTTATATATTCTACACCTTTTTAAAACATTTCATTGATAATTTTAGACTTACAGAAAAGTACAAATGTGGAAAAAAGAATTTCTGTTTACCTTAATCCACAGTCCCCAAATGCTAACATTTTGCCATGCTTGCTTTGTTATTCTCTCTCCATTATTGGTTTTTTGTTTGTTTGTTTGTTTTGTTTTTGTTTTTTCGAGACACAGTCTTGTTTGGTCACCCCAGCTAGAGTGCAGTGGCATCATCATAGCTCACAGCAACCTCAAACTTCTGGACTCAAGCGATCTGCCTGTCTCAGCCTCCTGAGTAGCTGGGACTACAGGCTCGTGCCACCACGTCCAGCTAATTTTTCTATTTTCAGGAAAGACGGCTCTCGTTCTTGCTCAGGCTGATTTTGAACTCCTGAGCTCAAGCAATTCTCCCACCTCAGCGTCCCAGAATGCTAGGATTATAGGCGTGAGCCACTGCACTCAGCTCATTATTGTTTTTTTTTCCATCCAAGAATAAGTTGCAGACATAATGTCCCTTTACCCCTAAATATTTCAGTGTGTACTTCCTATAAACAAGAACACTGTCTTACAGAAACACAGTTCAATTATCAAAATCAAGAAATTAACATTGATATTGCATTATTATCTAACTGGAAATCTTATTCAAATTTTACCAATTGTCCCATAAATATCCTTTATAGAAAAAGAAAGAAAAAAATGTTTTCTTCTATTCAGGATCACATATTGCACTTAGTTGTTTAAAAAAAATTAAATCACAAATTCATAAATTAGAAAATGAAAGCCCATTGCCCTGATCCTATTCCCCAAAGACAGCCTTTACATAAATCCTTTCAGAAATTCTTTCAATCATAGACCAACACATAACATACATATATGTTATACACGCTTTAACAAAAATGTGATAATATTATACATAATATTTATACTTTGTTTTTCACAGCTAATATTTCATTTTTATCTTTATACATTATTCTTCTTAAAGGTTGCATGATTTGATTAATTACACCTTAGTTTAATTAATAAATCCCATATTGATGGACATACACAGTTTTTCCAATTTTTAAGTATTGCAAAAAATGCTGTAATAAACATATTTATTCATTTATCTGTGAGCACTCATGCAATCATATCTAAAAGTAATTTTCTAGAAGCACAATTGTTCACCCATCATACAGATTTTATAAATATATCTTGAATCCATCTTTTTTCCATTTTTACCACTCTTGCTTTCTTTTAGTCCTTCTTTATGCCTTGCTTTGATTCCTCTGATTGCCTCCTAACTGTTCCTTGCCCCTAGATTTTCCCAGCCCCATTCTATCCTACCACTGCTACCAAATCTAATCATTGTTCTGCCTAAACTTACCCAACAGTTCAAAGACAATTTATTTACCATGTCACTAAATTCTTCATGATCTACATTTCTTTTTGCCTCTTTTACCAGGGCTTTTACCAAACTTTAGTCACATTGAATTTAAATCATACTCTCTCACCTGTGTGCCTAGGTGCAAGTGGTTTCCTTTGCTTGGCATATTCTCCTTATTAACTACTTTTTTTTGGAGACAGGGTCTCGCTCTGTTGCCAGGGCATGAGCGCAACTCTTGGACTCAAGTGATCCTCTTGCTTTAACCTCCTGAGTTTCTGGAACAGGCACTTGCCACGACTCCCAGCTAATTTTTCTATTTCTTGTAGACATGGGGTCTTATTATGTTATTCAGGCTGGTCTTGAACTCCTGACCTCAAGCAATCCTCTCCCCTCAGCCTCCCAAAGTTCTAGGATTATAGGAGTGAGCCACCAAGCCTGGCCTCCCTTATTAACTTCTATTTTTCCTTCCAAATTCAGCTCAGAAACCACTTTCTCCATATGACTACTCTGACCTGCCCAACTGAGATACACTCTAAAAGTATTCATTGCGTATCTCTATCATAGCTCATGTCTCACTGTGTTATAATTGTTCATTAATCTCTTTCTAACCAGACTGAGACTGTATCTTCATTTTGGGATTACCAGGCTTTCTATGGTGTTTGATATGTAGTAGATGCTCAATAAATATTTGATGAATGATGGAATATGAAAAGAAATGACTGGGGAGGATCTTACTCCACTTGCAGACCCACTTTAGCATACCCTAACAGGAATACATCTCAAGAGGAAAAAGAAGATTAGGGATAAAATGAAGAAGATTGGTAGTTATCTAAACTTGACATCACTAAGTAACCTAGGAGAAGGATCCATTTAGCAATTCATTCATTCATTCAACAAATATTTCCTGAACAGATGTCATAGACCAAGCACTGTTTTGTTTTGTTTTTTTAAAGCCAGTCAAATTTAGCAGTAGGGAGTTGAATACCAACTTTAGTGACACTAATGGACCAAGCACTGTTTTAACCACTAGGAATATAAGCAGGAAAGCAAAGTCCTGGCCCTCCTGGAGTTTATATTCTCCTAGGGTTCTAGTGGGGCAATTTTATCTAAGCTCCCGCTGTCTCCAACGCACAAAGCTAGGTGGAAGTGGGGTACAAAGACATAGGAAATATTATTATCATCTATCCCTTCAAAAAGCCTATTACCCAATTAGGAATCCAAATGAATATTACAATTTCACATACTACATAGTATATGATAATTTCAGAAATATTAATTCACTCAGTCAACAAATACTGTGTTTCTATATTATGTTTCAACTGTGCATGCTAACAGGTATGGCTCTTGTCTTCAAGGTACTTCCAGTAGAGTAAAACAGAAAGACTTTTTTTAAAAAGTCTTACAAATAAATATATAACCATTAAGTGCGTTAGGTACTGTGATAAAAGACAAAACAACAGAATCTATGAGAGCATATAATGGGAAGGCTTCCCCGAGGAAGTATGGAATGCTGCGAGAGCACAGAGAAAAGAAAGATCAAGTCCGTTTGGGCAGATTTCCTACAGGAACAGGTGGTTGAATGAGCCTTAAACAATGTGAAAGTTTCATCCGGCAGAGATGGTGGAAGGGGCATTCCAGGTAGAGAAACAGCGTAAGTAGAGCATTAATATGGTCAAGGGTAAGGTGGTCTAGTGTGCCTGGAGGGACATCGAGAAGGATGGTGGAGAGAAGGTGTTATGGGACAAAAGCTGGAGAGAAGGACTGAAGCCTCCGTATAGGAGTTTAGACTTTATTTTCTGAGCTAGCGATTCCCCCAAGCAAAAGACAGATCCACTGACTTGAATCTCAGAGGGAATTTTGTGGATAAAATGAAGATTGGTCATTGCAGGAAGTTGCCACCAGAGGGTACCCCAGGAGAAGGTCTACCTGAGAAATTATTGAGGACTGTGCCTGGGCCAAGGATATTTTTCAAATTTCCTTGGCTGACTGGGATGCTCACCCAACTAACTTAGGACCATTGCTTTGTACAATGGGGAGCCAGGAAAGGCTTTTAAGTAGGACAGAAACATGATCAACCCCATGTGTTGTAAAGCTGCAGTCCCCAACCCCGGGCCATGGATCAGTATAGTATAGTTCAGTGGCCTGTTAGGAATCAGGCTGCACAGCAGGAGGTGAGCGGCGGGAGAGCTAGCCAGCAAAGGTTCATCTGTATTTACAGTTGCTCCCCATCGCTGGTATCACTGCCTGAGCTCCGCCTCCTGTCAGATCAGCAGTAGCATTAGATTCTCATAGAAGCGTGAACCCTACTGTAATCTGCGCATGTGAGGGATCTAGGTTGCCTGCTTCTTATGAGAATCTAATGCACCGCCGTCCATGAAAAAATTGTCTTCCATGAAAACGGTCCCTGGTGCCAAAAAGGTTGGGGACAGCTGTTATAAAGCATAATTCAGGGGACAAAATGAAGGAATCGAAGGCCACAGACAGGGAGATTAATTGGTAGCCTATTGCAGTGGGGCAGGAGAGAGCTGAGCAGATCTGGAATAGGGCAGGGCAGCAGCTATGGGACGGGAAGAAGGACAATTGCGAGACAATTTTCAGAGGTAGGACCAACAGGACTTGGTAACTAATTGGATATAGAGCTAAAAAGGGAAGAGGGAGGGAAAAAAACGAAAGTCTCCAGCCTCAGGGATTGAGAGCACAATGCTGTGGCCATGGCTGTAAATGGGAGCTCGGAAAGAACAGCTTTGTCCAGGGAACTGAGAGGAGTTTGGCTTTGAAGCCAATGACTAGGATGTCCTGGGCTCAGAGGTGGATCCTAAATTCTTCCCACTCTAGGCATCCCTTCTGAGTGATAATATCAGTGACCACTTCTTGTATGCTCTTATATCTGAATTTTTAGCCTAGATCTTTTTTGAGGGCTACAGATCCCATATCCAGCTGACCACCAAGTATCACCACTTATATGTCCCATATTCATTCATTCAGCAACTTTTTATTGACTGCCTACTTTGTCCCAGGCACTGTACTGGGCTCTGGAGACGTTAGTGGGCTAAAAAAGAAAAAAGCCATTGTCCCTGCACTCACGGAGTTTGCAGTCTAGGTAGGGAGGTAGGCATTAATTATAAAATAGCTCTAGCTAATGCAAACACTGTATAATTAATGTATAATTACAAGTGAGTACTCTGAAACAAAGAACACAATCTAGGGCAGAGCTGGGGTAGGTGGCGACTTCTCTGAGGACGTAACATTTGTGCTAGATCAGAAGGATGAAGAGCAGTGAGCTATGCTAAGAGGGAAGAAAAGCCTCTAGGCAGAAGGGCAAGCATGGACGAAAGCCCTTTGGTAGGTTCCTCTGAGGACTGGGAGGAGGCTGGTGTGGCTGTGGCGCAGAGAGCATTGTGAAGCAGAGCGGGCTTGGAAGCCAGCCAGAGGAAGCCAGCCAGAGGTTGGGCCATGCATTTTGGCGTGATCACTCAAGCCAGAGTGAAGAAGGCGGGATGGCAAGTGCTGAAGCGGTGACAGAGAGAATGACAAAGAACTGGTTTGTTACAAAGGAGACAAAGGATTGGCAGTTATAATCACAAGAAAATTTTCAGCACCTGGTGAAAGCCAGTTTTTTTTTGTTTTTTGCATTTTTGTTTGTTTATGTGTGTATTTCTTTGTTTTTGAGACAGAGTCTTGCTCTGTTTCCCAGGCTGGAGTGCATTGGCGTGATCATATCTCACTGCAACCTCAAACTCCTGGGCTCAAGGATCCTCCTGGCTCAGCTTCCTGAGTAGCTGGGACTACAGGTGTGCAGCCACCATGCTGGCTAGTTTTTCTTTTTTAATATTTTGTAGAGACAGGGTCTCGCTATTGTCCAAGCTGGTCTCAAGCGATCCTCCTACCTCTCACCTCCCACCTCTCAAAGTGCTAGAATTACAGGCATGAGCCACCACACCCAGCCAAAAGGCAGTTTCATTCAGTGCTTAAGTATCTAGGCTCTGATTTGGAGAGTAAATGCTAAGCCAGGTGCTCAAGTCCCTAAGGAAGTTTTCAAAAGTCAGTAGACAGCAGCAGTCGAGGATGTGATCAAGTAGTACAAAGTACCAGGGAAAAATTGGGATATAGTAATGGGACAATTGTCTGAAAGTGACAGGGATGAAAAGGAATATTGTCCCTTCTTTCTCCCATGACACAGTGAAAAGAGCAAATGCAGTGGCATCAGTTAAGATTTAGAGTCAGATTATGGCTCTGCCATTGTGTGTGTCCTTGGCAAGTTATGTAACCTTCCTGAACTCCAAGTTCCTCATTTGTAAAGTGCACAACAGTGCTTACCTTGAAAGGTTGTTTGGGAGGTTAAATGAGATTAAAACATAATTAAGTGCTTTGCTCCATGAAGTGGTACAGGGTGGTTGCTCGGTACACCTTAATCCCTTCCACCGTCCAGTCCTCATTAGCATAGGGCAAGGACCCACCTCTACGTAATGTATGGGAAGGGTGGTGCTGCTGCCAGGGGAGGGTAACGTTTCATTTACTGTGCAGAGATCCAGACGGTGTTGGAAGAAGATACTGAGCACATGAGACTAGTGTGTGAAGTATGAAAGAATTAGCACTAAATGGGATTATTGAATAGAAATGAGACTATGACAAAGGAAGAGACAAAACAATTGAGTCTCGAGTAGTGATGGTAAATGATAGGAACCAAGGAGGAAGGAAGGTTAGCAGTAGACAAGGAAGACATATCATTTTTTGTTTAGCCACTAGACAACCAGGAAAAAAGAAAGGACATGAGGGAGGTGAATTTGAGATCTTGTATTTTGAAAGAGATTTTTTTCTATACCCACATTTGACTGATAACTTGGCTATGCATTATTTTGTAAGTTGAAAATCATTTTCCTTAAAAAATTTAAAGACATTGTTCTATTCAAACATCTAATATTGCTGTTGAGAAAGGCAATGTCATTATGATAGCTTTTCTTTTTTTTTGAGATAGGGTCTCACTCTATCACCTGGGCTAGAGTGCAGTGGAATCATCATGGCTCACAGCAACCTCAAACTCCTGGGCTCAAGTGGTACTCCTGCCTCAGCCTCCCAAGTGGCTGGGACTACAGGCATGCACCACCACATCCAGCTACTTTTTCTATTTTTTGTAGAGATGTGGTCTCACTCTTTCTCAGGCTGTTCTCCAACTCTTGGCCTCAAGCAATTCTCCTGCCTCTGCCTCCCAGAGTGCTAGGATTATAGGTATGAGCCACCGCGCCCAGCCAATAACTTATTTTTTGTATATAACCTTTTTTTCTTCTCTGGAAGTTTTCAGAATTTCTCCTTGGTCCTCAGTTTTATAAACTTTCCTCATTATGTGCCTTGGTGGGGACTTTCTTTTTTATCTTTTTATCGTTCTAGGCATTCAGTGTGCTGTTTCAGCCTGAACACTCATACTTTTCAGTTTCAAGAAATTTTTTGGCATTATTTGCATTATTTCTTTGCTTTTTCCTCTCTATTTTCTCTGTTCTGTCTTATTTTACTCTTATTAGTCAGATGTCGGGAACTCCTGAATTACTCTAATTTTCTTATATTTTGTCTTTTTTAAAAAAGAGAGATTAAATTTGAGATTTCTCCACTTTATTTTCTGAACCTTCTATGGAATATTTTAACTTCTGTTATCATATTCATATTTGAATTCCTTCCTTCCTTCCTTCCTCCTTCCCTCCCTCTCTCTTTTTTTCTTTCTTTTTTTCTTTCTTTCTTATAGAGACAGAGTCTCACTCTGTTGCCCAAGCTGGAGTGCAGTGGCACAATCATGGCTAACTGTAACCTCCAACTCCTGAGGTCGAGTGATCTTCCTGCATCAGCCTCACAAGTAGCTGGAGCGACAGGTGTGGGCCACCATGCCCAGCTATTTTTTAAAAAAATATTTTTTAGAGACAGGGTCTTGCTATGTTGCCCAGGCTGGTTTCAAACTCCTGGGCTCAAGCAATCCTCCCACTTTGTAATCCCTCACAAAGTGTTGGGATTACAGGTATGAGCCACCACGCCCAGCCTAATTTCTGAGAACCTTCTATTCTTTTCTGATATTTCTGTTTTTGCTTCATGGAAGCAATACTTTCTCTAACGTCTCTGAGCATATCGATTATAATTTGGGGAAAGTTTTCTTCTTCTCCTAGTATCATCTATGTTTGTTATTATCTATGGCTTTCCTGCTGGAGATTTCCTCAAATATCCAGTGATCTTTTTTGGAGACTCCAGGTAACTAAGCTGTACGTGGACTTCAGGAGGAAAGAGAAACATCTTGTTTGTGTTTAAGGTCTGTGAGTTTCATGAAGGCAGTCCTTGTTCACCATAATATCGCATTGTCTAGTACAGTAAATAGTTGATCATTATTGACTGAATATGCTAATGAAATTAATTGACAACACCCAAGTATTTGCAATCCAATTTCTATTAAAATTTCTTTCTCTAATTGTGCAGTATTGGAAATCTCCTAAAATACCACAGTCTTTTACCATGAATTTTATATTCTATACCAGTGATCTCCAAACTACAGTCTGGAATAATTTTCAAGAGACTGAGTCCATAAGTTTTCACCTAACTAAACTTTTGTGTTTTCTCCCCAACTTTGCTATACATTTCAGGTATAGGAGAGTACAGTTAATTATCATGATTCGATGAGAAAGACATAAGACAAATAAAGCTATATTTTTAAAAATTGGTCTTACAGAGAACAATTAAAGGCATAGCTATCACCAAATTATCTACTATAGTTTTTGGCATTCCCACAATTAATAATAGTATATTATTGGATGTGTGGCCTGGAAGGGCAGCCTCTTTGTAAAATATTCCTTTGGAACTTACAATTTAGATTTCCAGTAATTGGCAATGTATGATTAAAATTTATCTTTGGGCTGGGCCTGGTGGTGTGTGACTATAATCCCAGCTACTCGGGAGGCTGAGGCAGGAGGATCACTTGAGCCCAAAAGTTTGAGCCCAGCCTGGGCAACATAGCAAGATCCTATATCTAAAAAAAATTTTTTTTAGATAAAAAAGTTTTTAAATTATGTTTATCTTGAAAATACACCTCTGCTTTCCTGATTCATATACAATGAATATTGAACAAATACGTATTTACTGAGTGCCTCCTATATGCCAAACACTGCTCTAGACGTTAGGAAAATAATGGCGAAGAAACAGGCATGGGTTTTGTTTGTTTGTTTTTTACTATGGAAAGATTTAAATATATGCAAAAGTAGAGAAGACAGTGTAATGGACTTTTAACCCATCACCCAGTTTGACAATGTAAACTCAGCCTTCTCTCATTGGTAACCCATTCCCCTCCCCATATTATTTAAAGCAAATCCAAGATGTCAGATTATTTCATATATGTTGGCATATATCTCTAAAAGATAAATCTCTTTAACAATAACCACAACATCATTAACCCACCTAAAAAACAAACTGACAACCACAAATAATCTGGAGCTTATGAATATTTTTTTCAGTGCCTATTTTGAACTAATGGAGCTTATATTTTAATAGAAGAGACAAACAAGGAACAAATAAGCAAGCAAACAAACAGATAAGTAATGATAGGTATTCTCAAAAGCAACATCCAGGTGATGGGAGAGACTGATTTTCTATAGGGTGGTCAGAGAAGTACCCTGTGAGGGGGCAACGTTTGCCAGGGGTTGTGCATGACATGAGGGAGCAAGATATCCCTTGTGACTATCTGCAGGATGGGTGTCGTTGAAGCAGAGCTTAGTGTTTAAGGACTAGCCAGGAGGCCTAGGAGATTGAAGGACTAAGGGAAAGGAAGAAGAGAAGGGCATGAGTTTACAGTGGTCACCCAGACCATGATAAAGATTTCAGGTTGATTCTAGTTAGGTGTGATGGGCAGCCATTGGAGGGTTTTGAACAGGGAGTGACAAGTTATTTGTGATTTATGATTACAAAGGATCATTCTGGCTGCTGTGTAGAGAATCGAGTGTAGAAGAACATTTGTAGGAGGAGGAAAGTGTGCTAACAGGGAGACCAGTTAGAAGGCTATTGAAATAGCTTGATGAGAGCTGATGGTGTAGTGGCCGTGAACCAGGTGGTAGCTGTGGAGATGGTAAAAAATGATTAGTCTCTAGATGTGATTTGAAGCTATAGCTAATGGGATTGGCTGACAAAGCAAATGTAGGATATGTGAGAAAAAGATAAGTGAAGGGTGACTCCAAGATATTTGGCCTGAACAATTAGTGCCATTTACTAACATGGGGAATACTGGGGGAAGATCAGGTTTAGAGGGGAAGCATGCACTCTCTTTTGGACATATTAAGTTTGAAGTGACTATTAAACATCCACACAGAGACATCAGTTAGGCAGTTAGATAGCTGACTCTAGAGTTTATGAAAGAGATGAAGGCTGGATCTATACATTTGGGAAATATCAGTGTATAGATACCGCTGAAAGCCACAAGACTGGATGAGATCACCCAGGTAATGAGGAAAGATAGAGGAGAGGGGAGGGGAGGAGAGGAGAGAAGAGAAAAGAAGAGAAGAGAAAAGGTGGGAAGAAAAAAGAAGACAAGAGAAAAGGATCCAGCCAGGAGCCCAAGAAGAGACCAGTGAGGCTGAGGAGGGCCAGAGAATGGGTGCTGGGGGCCATTGACTGGCCATATGCTGCCGTGAGATCAATAAGATGAAGACCGAGAAATGATCATTAGATTGGACCACATGGCGGCTATTGGTGACCTTGACAAGAATGGATTCCATGGGGGGATGGAGACAAAAACTTCGGTGTAGTAAATACAAGCAGGAATGGAGACAAGGAAGTGGAGACAGGGAAGCAGAGAAGTTGGGTGAGCTGAAAAGGAGTGTGGAGTCAAGAGAAACTCTGTTTGTGTTGTTTTGTTTTTTTAACGGGAGTTATTACAGCATGTTTGTACGCTAATAGAAATAATCCAGTAGAGATGAAAACCTGATGATGCAGGAGAGAGAAGAATAAATTCCAGGAGCAAAGTCCCTGAGCAGGGAGTTAGGACCAGGCATCCAGTGCACAAGTCAGGGAGATACCAGGAGCACTGACAGCACAACCACATTCATCTAGCGGGAGGGAAGGTGGAGCATATCTGTAAAGTTATAGGCAGAGGGACAGATTTAGTGGATGGAGGGTATGGAAGTTCTCTTCTGCCTAGTCCTATTTTCTTCATGAAACAATGGTCAAGGACATCAACTGGAAGTGATGATTTGGGGGGTGGTGTTAGTTTGAAGAGAAGAGAAAGTAAATGGAAGGTTCAGTTGACTACAAGACTGTGGTAGCATTGCTAGGAGGTTTTGAAGGCCTGCTTGGGATCTGTGCTCTACATGAAATCATCTTCCGAGTCAAAACTTTGATTGTGTTTTTCTCCTCTTTCCATGGTCTAGCCCCTGTCCAGGCACTGAGGGCTACATCTTACTGCAGTTAGTTGGTACATTAACCTGTCACTTGGCAATTATTTTATTTATTTATTATGCATTAATGTACATCAACACTCATTCATTCAATTATATTTATTGAGTGCCAGGCACCATTTTAGGTACTGGGATTATTGTGGAAAACAAACCAGGTCTCTGCCCTCAGGGAATTTATCTTCTACATCCTGAAAGACATGAGCCCTCATCTTTGGTAAACATAAGGAAAACTAGTTAGGAAGTAGACGTTTCCATATTTAACTACTCATAACAGGAGTTGCATAATTCCTTAGAAAAAAAGAATTCCTTGACAGATTGGGCCCAGAAAAGGAGTCAAAGAAATGCGGCCCCCACAGGGAGTGCATCTTCATTTCTTTCCCACTAGCACTGGGCAGGCTCAGTGGAATCCGACTGAGTGCAGCAGACAGGGGTGTAATCTGCTGGAATTTTTGTCTCTAGTGTCAGAGCATGGATTCATCATTATCTCCAGAAGAGCATGACTTAATTAAACATCATAACAAAGCAGAGTCTGCTCCATCCAAATTCTCAGGACTGCATAAACCCTAGAATATACAACTTCCTTTGAACTTATGAATACGTCCGAAAGACAAACAGAGCCTACACAAAAAGGGCTTATTAACTGACTGAGCCTCCTCATTTCATCTTCCTTCCTTTCTTTCTGACCTATTTTGATCTTTTATTTTTTATTTCCTTCCTCTTTTCTCATTAATTTTCATTTGCTTTCCATTTTTAAATAAAACAAAGTTTTCTAGAACCACTGGCTCAGGAAACCCCCATCTAATTGGCAGTGGTCCCTGGGACTCTGCTTTAATTTAAAGCAGGGTTTTCTTCTGACCTTGGGCATGTATGTATGTGGGATCATGGACTGTGAGCTGACTCCGGGGAGAGATGTGGGTCCTTTGTTAGTGACCTCAGACTTCACAACTCTGTTACAAAGAACAAGAATAAGGCTCTGCCTATTGGAATCCAGAAAAAAAAATCAGAAATGGAGTGGATGATCTCTGTGCTCTATTACTTTGCGTTAACAGACACTAACAATTGTTGTTCGGAAAAAGGAATATTGGAACATAATTGTTTTGGTTTAACTATTATAAGCCGCAAGTCCCCATGCCATATCCTGTTTGTACAGTAGGTGTCAGCCACACACAGCCTTTCTCTTCCTAAATCCATATTTGTAAGAAAACGACCCTTTCACCCACCGTTTTCCTGGTTAAAGAGATCAATTTCTTCATATCTTAAGCACCCAAAACAATTGAAACAGTTGCTCAGATATTGGCATCAGAGTTGTACTAAGTACCTGAGATGTGGCCACTCTGAGAACTGTGTGAAGGGGTTGACAAAAACACGGAGGCATGGCCACGATCCAGAGTCCTCTGTTTCCCTCAGGTGAAAGAAAGTCAAGGCTTTGACCAGTAGCTGCAGCATCCTGGTAAGTGATGAGTGTAAGCCATCAGTCTCCCACTTGCCTTTGACTAGATTAAGGGTCTTTGATCTCAGGTAAAACAGTTCTTTGAGCCTCAGGTTCCTAATCTTTAGAATCTTTAAAATAACTGCCTTGTCTACCCAAGATACTTAATCAGGAGAGAAAAAATTGAGATATTGTTCATGAAACTGTAGTCTGTAAAGCACTATTTAAATGTAAAGAGTAGAATAAAAATATAAAAGCAAATGTAGAATAGAGTTATGAATAAAAAGAATTCATTAAAAAGGGCTCAACATTTAATGAACTTCAGTTAATAATTTTCTGCAGATTTTTCTCAACATATTACACCAAGACTTTTCTTTCTTTCCTGTGTTAAATGTTAGTCCTGTCAAATTTTGACACATCTTCGAGTTTATATCACAAAAAGATCCCAACCTAAAAAGAGGCACTTAATATGAATACCAGTCCCTTTGAAGGAAGGGAGATTTCTTTCCTAGCTTTTACATTGCACCACTAATAGACAGTCATAAGCCACTTGTAAATTCCAAGTGCTAAAGAAACAGAAATTTTAATCTTCAACCACCCTTCCTTTTCAATTTTGCGCACTTAATACCGCTGTATCTCAAGAATGTATTTGATCCCATAAACCCTGCTTTGCTTGTTAGTTCATAAATTGAGAGGGCTAAAGCTTACCATATTGTTGTCAGTTTGCACTGCTTTTTGTCAAGAGACCTCAAATTCATCATATGCATGTTTTATCCCATGTTAAGTCTGCATTATTTAATTAGAAGTACAAAACATTTCTGAAAGAACTCACATTTGAGAAGCAGAAAGATTATTTGTTTTATACTTTAGTGTTGAAATGTGAGCAGAAGTCTTCAAATCAGAATGTTTAAAAAGGAATCCATCACATTTTTCCCTCTATGTTTAATAAGGTTGTCAGGAAAGGCCAGAGGCGATTCAAAAATTTTTCATTTCCCATGACTCATCTCCTCCTGTGGAGTTTTGGGCTATATATTCCCTGCCTTGTCTGTTCTTTTTGTTGAAAATCCTTTATACTCTACTCCAACTTTTTTTTTTTTTCTGCTGAGGCTTTCAATTTGCTATATCTTGAACTAGCAGAGGGAGAAGGAGAAGAGGTTGAACTTTCAACCTTTGAAACCTCTTAGTACTTGCTGAGTGATCAAGCCCCAGACTCGAAAAAAAGGCTGCTGATCAGACTTTATCCCATTTGGAAAAGTCTTTGCTACAATAGCTCTACCAACCTCATTTTAAGGAATTAAGTATTTGTTTTCCTTAAAACCCAAAATCTTTTGGAACATTTTTCAGAAAGCGAGGCCAAATTTCTGTAGTTAGTGGTCAGTATATATAATAAATAATATTTAAAATATTGTTGTCTGCTGTATTGCTTCCTGCTGTTTTTTCAAAGTACTTAACAATTGTAGATAGACTCTTTTCTTTTACTTTGAGGCAGCATTTTCTTTTTTTGTTTTTTGTGGGGGTTTTTTGTTTTGTTTTGTTTTGTTTTTGAGACAGAGTCTCACTCTGTTGCCCAGGCTAGAGTGGGGCTAGAGTGCCGTGGCATCAGCCCAGCTCACAGCTACCTCAAACTCCTGGGCTCAAGTGATCCTTCCAAACTCCTGGGTTCAAGTGATCCTTCTGCCTCAGCCTCCCAAGTAGCTGGGACTACAGGCACACGCCCCCGTACCCGGCTAAATTTTATGTATATATTTTTAGTTGTATGGCTAATTTCTATTTTTTTTTTTTTAGTAGAGACAGGGGTCTCACTCCTGCTCAGGCTGGTCTCAAACTCCTGAGCTCAAGCGATCCTCCTGCCTCGGCCTCCCAGAGTGCTAGGATTACAGGCGTGAGCCACCACGCCCGGCCAAGGCAGCATTTTCTAAGTGAAATACTCCAAGGAAGCAGTGGGACAATATCAATATGGTAATAAGTTAGATAATCTCTTAACATCAACAAGTCTGATGGTCATTGAGGTGCTGATAATTCTCCTTATGTTATTGCTTTTCAAATAACTTATAGATGCAAAAATACTAGAAATTATGGGAGCAGGGTTTGAGTCATTTCTTTCATGTTTCAACCAGCCCTAAATATGAGCTGTGAACAACCAGGCTACCACCTCTTCCTGGTGATTTTGTTTCCTCTGTACTCTTCATAGCTCACAATTACACTAAACGAACTTCTCTTCCATTATTCTTGATTCCTTCTATTCCCCTCGCCCACCCGTAGGTTCCTCCTACTTTCAAGAAACTTGAGGATGATGTCCTACAAGCTTCTCTCCTGTATCCTCAAATGATCCAGACCTAAATATTTTAATACATTGGGCAGTTTATTTCTGATGGCATTAAAAGCGTCTGCACAACTGTTTCCTTATTTATAAAGCTCACAAATGCTGTATGACCTGTAACGTTATACTAGCTAATGAGCTCTCCCGGAACAGTTGACGTGGAAGGATTTTACTTCCACTTGGTTACAAGGAGAAAGATGGAGAAAATGAGAGGCGATTACAAAGAGAAATAATTTAGTCTATTTTCTCCGTGATCTCTGGGGGCTATGTGCTAATATTTAAATTGAAGAGGAGGGAGGAGACGCGACAGAGGATGAAGAGGAACCGAGGAGGTGGGGGCGGAGCTTCGTTCAGCGAATAAAACCCCTCGCTAAAAGGGAATCACGCTCGTGTGTGGAGAAACCACTCTGCTGTAACCCAGAGAGATGGGGCAATCTGTGCCGTAGGACGGAGATCGGAAGAAGGAAAACAAGGGCAAGAAGATCAGCGAGAAAAGAGGACATCTGGAAAGAGCGGAAGCAGAAGACCGGGCAGGGAAAAGAACCCCGCAGCAGGTGGAAACCAGATTTAGAGCAAAACGGTCAGATCCACAGTTTTCTGGTTTTTTTTGTTTTTCTGCAAGAGAAGAAAGTACCTGAAGATTGCCTCTTTTTTATTTTTCTCCCTTCTACAGTTAACGAAAACTACTTTTGTCCTCATCATAAAAGAAAAGACTAAGGGGAGGTAAAGGCAGTCTCTATTTTATTAGGAGGAGAGCTGAAGGGAAATCCAGACTCTGTTTTTGAAGCATCTGAGATAAGCCACTGCCTGGTACACAGAGCAGACCATCCTGGTTTCTGAAGATACATCCCTCTCAGCAGAATTCCAGCCGGAGTCGCTGGTACAGTTCTATTTTTATATTTAAATATACCTGTCTTCCTCCCCCTCCCCTTTTAGCAACACTTCCCTTTTTTTAAAACACGAGTGACGAGAAAGCGTCAATCCAGAATAGGGATATTTTTCTTTTTCTCTACTTGTCCTTTTCAGAGGGTAGGAGTGGTCCCTGTTTCGGGAAAGGACGTTTTAATTTAAAGGCTCCCTCTCCATATATTTACACGCATACGCATTTAGAGAAAGAGACAGCTTTTGGAGGTTGAAATCCTACTGAGAAAAATGGGAAAAGGAGCCAGGCACCGAAACAACACTGAAAAGAACCACCCAGGTGGGGGCGAGTCGGACGCCAGCCCCGAGACTGGTTCCGGAGGGGGCGGAGTAGCCCTGAAAAAAGAGATCGGATTGGTCAGTGCTTGTGGTATCATTGTAGGTGAGTTCGATTCCTCTTCCCACCGACCGCTCTCTCCTCTCCCTCTCTGGTGGTCCTGTTGTTGGACCTTAACCCTTCGAAAGCACTCCTTAGAAATGGGTTGTCAGTCACCTGTGCTACAGTCTACCTCCACGGGTTGCGTTTGAGTGGTGTAGGAAGTGATATATGTCATGAATCTCTTTCTCCGAACCAGGCAAACAGTTCTGTCCCGTGTTCACAGAATGGTGCAAGTAGGGGCCGCAAACCTGGCTGATTGGATCAGAAACTTGAAGTTTCTGACTCAATAGGTTTAAGGTGGGCTGAGGGACTTGAATTTTTAACAAGCTTTTATGCAGCCACCCTCAAGAGTCTGTGCACTGGCTTTGAGACATATTTGGTAGATATTTTGCTGTTTTATGTTTTATGAGACTATGGGATATGTAATAAATATAGCAATAACAGCAACAACGATGCCTTTTCATAGCGTTTTTCTTCTTATGCAGCATTCCCACTGTGTGGAAGAGATGTGACAGGGCTGTTAGTCCCATATCACAGATGAGGAAATTATGGAAGAAAACAGGGACAGCCTGTGCCTTTCTGTAAATGAACAGCTTATAGTTTCTCTAGTTGCGTGGTGGAATTCACCTGTCTCTTAACACCCACAGCAGACCCTGTGAGGGTCTCAAAGAGTGTTGGCAGTAACTAGAATGTGGAGTTGAGGAGGAACTGACAGTGAAATGTGTGTCCCAACTGGGAGGCTCTGAAGGTAGGGAGCCTGGGTGGCCCTGAGAGTGCCAGTGCGGGCCACTCTGACAGCCCCCCCCAACACGCGCGCACACACACTGCACTCTGCAGGGCAGGGGGTCCCAAATACAGCTTTATCTCTGAACAATACATCCTCCTCTTTCCAGAGAAGCCCTGGAGATTGATGGCAGGCAGTGGCTCATTCCTGCCCTCGCTTAGGAGGGTGGTAGTTTCTTCTGCTATCTTTGGTAGAGGGCTTTACCTTCTTCCCAGAGAAAGAGTACAAGACTGTCAGGCCCACATATGTTTCTGTGTCATCTCTCCAGAGTTATTTTGTGAATGCTTATTGTGTCCTGGTGCCCATGAGCCAGTTTCTCTGGATGACACCATGTTCCTTGCAGTAGCCAGAGACGTTTTGGCACCTGACAGCGAGAGTGACACTGGAGAACACCCTTGAAATCAAATAAAATCAGTACAGAATTCAGATAATCCTCTTCACTTTTACACCTAGGCTTCAGTGATCATATTATATCCAATCTCTTTTGAAGGAATCCCATTTTGGGGAATCCCATTTTATCTAATTCTCTGACTCTGGGAGGTTTTCAGGCATCTATAGTTATAAGAAGGATAATGGAATAAAAAATTATAGTCATGATCTGAATCTCTCATTACTCTTTCTCATTACATTTTCTTTTTTTTTTATTTTAGTCTTGCTGAATTAAACAGAACCTTTTCCTCTTTGCCTCTCCTTTACTTTATCTCAGTTGCTCTAAAAAATGAGTTCAGCCAAGTATCCAATGTATATAGCACATGTCAATTTAAAGTCTATAAATAGCCCAGAGCCTGTTACCTTTTCAACAGTTTGATAGACTTAAGCATTTTCCTCCCCTGGGGAAGGTTCTGATTTATACACAGATATGCATGCCCTCATGCACTCAAGCACAAATTTCCTTCTTCCTGCCTCAGCCGTGTCACCAATCCCAACATATGTGCAGATATGCAAGGGTAGAGGGTATTTTCCTATATACCAAAGTTTTTGTCTCTTTAACATTTTTTTCTAAGACTATGAAGAAATGGGGTGTTCAAGTATAATAAGTACAATTTCAATGGGTTGAATGTTACTACCGATTTGTCTATGGCCTCGTGGATGGTACTTCAATGTGAGAATTGTCCCAAAACTCCCCATGCTGGCATTATAGTAACAAGAATAGCAACTCTGGTGTTCTGTGGTGAAAAAGATTCCAAATATGTGATTTCAGAGAAATCAGGATATTTTTCCAAAGTGTGAGAATACTTACAGGGTTAATAGGCACCATTCTACCTCCCTTCAAGCTAGGATGAGACACAAATTTCTCTTTTAGGGTGACATGGGGGCAAAATCCTTTCTACTTTCCCTCATTCATGGCTATGGAGTTGCAGATATGCTGAGGAACTGCCCTGTCCTCTTCTAGAGGAGTTTCCAAATGGATGATAGTGATTCAAGTTTTTTCAAGACAAAATACAAAAATAGAAATGGTGTTTTCCATGCAGAATTCAGTGATTTGGTCTTCATATCCATCCATCATCTCATACCCAACTGACTTAGATAAATTAAACTATGTGTTTCAGATAAGCTCATAAATTTCATTCATAATCATCATGGATGATTGAAAGTAGGAATAACAGAATGGCAGTTGTTATGGGAATATAGAAGACTCATGCCATAGAGTTACTTATAATCTGATTGGGAAGATGAGACTCATAGTCATTAAACAGAAAGCATTGAAAATTAATGATATGGTTTAGCGGTGTAAGAGCTGAAGCAGGGAAAATTTAGGTGAATGGTGGGAAGCAGAAGGAAGAAAGGGTCTCACCAAGAACTAGATTAAGAAGCATCTTAGCTGAGTGCAGTGGCTCACTCCTGTAACCCAGCACTTTGGGAGGCCAAGGTGGGAGGATAGCTTGAGGCCAGGAGTTAAAGAACCAGGCAATATAGCGAGACTCCCTTCTCTACAAAAAATTAAAAACTAAATAAATCGCTGGGTATGGTGGTGTGTGCCTGTAGTCCCAGCTACTCAGGAGGCTGAAGAAGGAGGATCACTCGAGCCCAGGTGTTTGAGGTTGCAGTGAGCTATGATGACTCCACTACAGTCCAGCCCCAGCAACAGAGTAAGAGACCCTGTCTCAAAAAGAAGCAGCATCTTGATGGATGTGGGGAAAGGTGTAGGGAAAAAAATTCTGGAAGATTTTATTGGTAAAAGCACAATGACTAAACTGTTATTTCCTTGATCAAAAATTGTGTCTTACATATGTCTGAATCTTTGGTGCTTAGCAGAATACTTGATACAGAACAATTACTCAAGTAATCATTGAATTTCATTGACTCTTGGACAAAAATCTGAAGACAGTGGCAATAAGAAGCATTTATGTGAAGGGCTGTTGGGAACCTGGCTTGAAAATCTTGAAGCTGGGAATAATTTCATCATCCTGGACAATTAGGTTGGCCCATTTTAATTTTTTTTTAAATCACCCTTGCCCTAACCTGACCAGGCTTTTGCTCTCCATGTGCTTGGCTAAGGAAACCTGATGACAGCAGATGAACTTAGAGTTCACCATGAATTTGGAGTCCCTCCTAAAATCTGAAGAGGGTGTGGAGGACAGCAAAATTCATCTGCTTAGTGATACCAAAGCTACTGCTAGTTGTTATTATTAAACACTTACCAATTACCTAACATACATTAACTTATTTTTGCCTCACAATAGCCCCTGTTTGGTAGGCCCTTATTATCTCTCCCCTCAGATAAGGAAGTAGAGGCTCAGAGGGATAAGCAATATGCCAAAGGTCATACAACTAAAAAGTACTGGAGCTAGTATTCAAACCCAGAGCTCGTCTGACTCTGAATCAAGCTCTTAAGCATTATTCTCTACTATTTCTATTTTTATCTCCTAAAAGGGGTATTTTCCTGACAAGCACCACATGTACTCACCATCAAATTGGTATTAACTGATCAACACGTAAGTGCACACGTAAAAATAACATCTATTGGATGTTGGGCAGGGGGAAGGGAGGAGGGGGAGGAGGGAGAAGGGACGGGTATATGCATGCACAAAGAGTGCAATGCGCACCACCCGAAGGATGGACATATTTGAAACTTGGACTTGGGGGGGAGGGGGGACAAGGGCAACATACATAATCTAAACATCTGTAACCCCATAATATGCTGAAATTAAAAAATTAAAAAAAAGAAATATTTTCCTTTAGAACGTAGACAGGGGTCCTTATTGGTTTTTAGAGATGAAGCAATTAATGTTGCGCTCCCAGTGAGGAAGGTTCCCAGTGTCAGGGGGAGCTGGGCAGTCAGCTGGGATTGGAAGAAGGGAATGTTCCTGGTGCAACTACAGGAAGACTTGGGGTGAGCCTGAGATGCATCTGGCCAACAAAGACCACATTCCCATTAACTCCCCCACAGGTGCACCTTTCCTTTATAGGCCAGTGTTCTTGCCAGTCATGTTGGAGATACCCACAGGGTTCCTAGCTGTTTAGATAGCTTTATACCAGTCATGCATTTAGGTACGTAACCAGAATCTACATCTTGAAGGCAAACGAGCTGGCTTCAGAGCCTAAAAGAAAAGTTTAAGTTGGGCACAGTGGCTTACAACTGTAATCCAGCACTTCGGGACACTGAGGCAGGAGGGTAGCTTGAGGCTAGGAGTTTGAGACCAGCCTGGGCAATATAGCAAGATCCCATCTCTACGAAAAAATAAAAAAAATAAATCAGCCAAATGTGGTGGCACGCACCTATAGTCCTAGCTACTCAGGAGGTTAAGGCAGGAGGATCACTTGAGCCCAGGAATTCAAGGTTACAATGAGCTTTGATTAGGCCACTGCACTCCAGCCTGGGCAACAGAGTGGGACTTTGTCTCTAAAAAAATAAGAAAGACCATGGCACTCTAGCTAGCCTGGGCAACAGAGTGAGACTCTGTCTCAAACAAAAAATAAGAAAGAAAAGTTTATAATTTGTCAGATCATTTTGTTTTCAGCACAATGTATGTTCATGGGGGAACTTGGTATGTTTACTATAGGACAACACTGGCTATAAGTCTAGCTACTAGACCACTATCTCTCAACTAACACAGATTTTTTTGTTTTTTGTTTTTTTTGAGACAGAGTCTCACTCTGTTGCCTGGGCTAGAGTGAGTGCCGTGGCATCAGCCTAGCTCACAGCAACCTCGAACTCCTGGGCTTAAGCAATCCTTCTGCCTCAGCCTCCCGAGTAGCTGGGACTACAGGCATGCGCCACCATGCCCGGCTAATTTTTTCCATATATTTTTAGTTGTCTGATTAATTTCTTTCTATTTTTAGTAGAGACGGGGTCTCGCTCTTGCTCAGGCTGGTTTCGAACTCCTGAGCTCAAATAATCCACCCGCCTCGGCCTCCCAGAGTGCTACGATTACAGGCGTGAGCCACCGCGCCCGGCCAGACTTTTACATTTTTATTTCATCCTGGTGGGAAGAAGTGTGAATTAGGAAACAGAAAAACTGTATTTCCAAAATATAGAGTTCATTTGCCAGATACGTGAATGCTTCTGGTTGGGGAGGTGAAGATGTAAGTGCTTCCGAAATACGCCCTCCAATGCATGTAACTCAGGGCCACCATCAAATACCTAAGGAATTCAGAATAGAAAAT
>CAUYSK010012115.1:0-24201 GCA_963575035.1 Avahi laniger | reverse complement strand
ACTAGCCCTGCACTAAGAACTATTTTCAGAAGTCGAGGTTATGCTTCAAAGAAATACATAAAAATGTAGTGCCACATGTATATCACAATTTTTGTGTGTCACAGGTACATCTACATTTATATACTAATACTACTTACATGGCCTCAATTATCTTTAATATTTAGTATGTGTTCCAATATACCAGAATGAAATCTCTCATGATGGATATGCAATAAGTAAATATTTTATCAAGCTTATGATACTGGGGCTGCTCCTACTTGCTCAACAGACCATTTGCCAATAATGTCATATTGGAACCATGGAAAACAGTACTGTGGAAAACAGCACTACTTATAGTTCCTCAGGCAAAGCTCTGAAAAACATATTGGGTTATATCACGAAAATAGAGTTTTCTCTGCCTTCAGCAAAACTATGGCTACGTTATTCAAGTAAATGAAAATATATCCTGCTCTATACATACCCACAGAAGACCACACAATTTGTTCAAATAATATTATTCTTATCAAATAATATCCTGTGCCAGAAAAATTCTCCCTTGAATTTCTAACTTTGTACTTCTTATTCTCATTCATCGGGGAAAATGAAACTTTGATAAAATTCTGTTCTCTCTACCTTCATAAGTTAATATAAACGGCATCAATTTTTTTTTTTTTTTTTACCGTCTCCACAGCTACCCTTCTCTTACCTGGGTCATTCAGTAGCTTCCTAACTGGTCACTGGGTTTCTGCCCTTGCTCCAAGAATGTTCTATTCAATACAGGCCGCCTTTTATTACGTAAGCCAGATTCTGTCATTCACCTGCTAAATGGCTTGGTTAGGAAGGTAAAGCTCTTTCCAAGGCTGGCAAGCCCTGCTAGTCTGGCCTCCTCATTGTCCCCACCTCCTGCTCCGTTCCCGTCACTCACTCTACTCCAGCCAAGCCAGCCAACTTGCTATCCTGACAGAATGCCAAGCCTGCTCCCACCTGAGTCCAGTGAGTCTGGGACACCCCTCCCCCGACATCTGTGGGACTCCCTCCCTCAGCCCTCCTGTTCTTCTTCTAAGTGAGGCTTTCCTCCCTGCTATTTGCAACATTGCACTTGCCCCTTCATTTTCATCCTAGATCTCTTTTACTTCCTCCTTCACATGCTTTATATTATTACCTTCTAATTTATTATAAAATTAATTTGTTTATCTTGCTTATTATTTATAATATTTCTCCCCACCTGAATATAATCCCCATGAGAGATAGTACTGTCTGTTTAGTTCTCTACCGAATCCAACAACGAAGATAGTCTCGGCAAGTAAGCATTTAAGAAATTTTTGATGAATGAATGAATGAATATCATTCTGAAATCATATCATGAATTAAATGAACATTTATTGAATCCCTATTTATTGTACTAAGAATGTGAAAAATAAGAACATCTCTCAGCCCTGAAGAAGCTTACATCTTTTGTCATAATATACAGCATCCTCACACGTATGAAGAAAGAAGAGGCACATAAAATATTAATAATAACAAACTGCTGAAGATTTCTTGGACTGATACATATATTTTAAACCTATTTATGAGAATGTGGAAATAGCAGACAATGATGATATTTAATAACTTGCAGAAACTAAAAGATATGACATTAAACCATGGGTATTGCTACTTCTCTGAGATAACTTAAAATGGTGCCTTTATCAGGTTTAATAATGGAAAATTGCTAAATCACAGAGATACTTTTCAATCTTTCAATTCATAAAATAACTGTCTATCAGATATATTAATATCAAAGTTATACCATATCTTACTGTTTGATGCCAAAGAAATCCTATACACGTTTGATTACTTACTTGCAACCAGTGGTTCCTCTTCTGATGGTTTAAAGTAAAAGGAAACCTTTTCTAAATCAAATAGTGCAACCAATGTATCTTCCAACATGGCTTGTTCATCTGTCTACAAGGAAAGAAAAACTACGTTTAACACAATATGATATAATGTAATACAACATGACATAATGTAAGTTTAGACCAAAAATAGCTTCACTTGTGTTGTATTTACACACAGGTACAAAACAAAATTATAAACACTTCTCCAAGAATTCACTGCCCAAAATGAAATTAACAAATCCCTCAAAGTTACAAGTTTATTTATTTTTTTGAGAGAGAATTTTGCTGTGCAGTGGTGTCATCATAGCTCACTGCAACCTCAAACTCCCAGCTCAAGCGATCCTCCTGCCTCACTCTCACAAGTGGCTGGGATCAGAGGCAAGTGCCACCACATCTGGCTAATTATTCTATTTTTTGTAGAGACAGGGTCTCACTCTTGCTCAGGCTGGTCTCAAACTCCTGACCTCAAGCGATCCTCCTACCTCGGCTTCCCAAAGTGCTAAGATTACAGGCATGAGCCTCAGCACCTGACCTACAAGTTTCTTTTATGGTTTTATTTTACTTTTCCCCTATTGTTTAAATGGTTATATACACATTTTTTTTCAGTCTATTTTGCAGCTAGACATATCGATTTATTATTTACAAATAAATATACAAAAACCATGCTATTTGCCTCTAACCGTCCAAAATCTTATAAATTATAACTTCTGAGAAGCAAAGTTATTGTTTTAGTTAAAAGCTATACTACATAATGGTCGTCCTATTTTATAATAAGATAATTTACTAATTATTCAATTTGTTACTTATTAGAACTGTGATAAAAGCAATTTCCATGCATGTAATTATTTTTCTTCCCAAGAGCTTGGGGGCAAGAATCATGTTCACCTTACTTGTCTTTAAGGGGCCTTAGCCTGGAATCTTGTGAATATCTGATTTGCTTCAGTCATTTATCTCATTCTTGCAGATATGATTTGATAGCTGAGGCAGATAAAACCCTGTCACTGTAACAGATTCTGTCCGTGCCTTAGTGATATCATCTTTCTAGTACTAGAGTCTTGTCTTCCCATTAGCAGTTTAATGCATTCTCTACAGGGTCTTTTACTAACTTTGTTATGAAAATGTAATTAACCTTATCATACACAGCGTATCTTTTAAAGGTAACATTTGTTTCCTTAAGAATGTCAATGATTCTTTTAAACAATACGTTAACATGCTGTATAGAGCATTTTAAAAAGTTGCTGTAAGCTTGTAGCCATATTTTTGGGGCAGCAATAGGAGAGGATAAAGGAGATGGTAAAGAATTTCCATTGTGTGAAAAAGAATCAGCAAGTTAGCCCGAGACTCCAAAAGGGCAGAATGGAGACAGACGTTGAGAGAATAGTCACCTTTGCACCTTGGTTTGATACTTAATGTAGTGCACAGAATACAGTAAGTGCTGGATAAATGTTTATTAAGCCATTATTATTAATATTTAAAATCCTTTCAGGACCAAGCATGGTGGCTCACACCTGTAATCCTAATACTATGGGAGGCCAAGGTGGGAGAATTGTTTGAGCTCAGGAGTTCGGGACCAGCCTGAGCAAGAGCGAGATCCTGTCTCTACTAAAAAAAAAAAAATAGAAAGAATTTAGCTGGACAACTAAAAATAGAAAAAATTAGCCGGGCATGGTGGTGCACACCTGTAGTCCCAGCTACTCGGGAGGCTGAGGCAGGAGGATCACTTGAGCCCAGGAGTTTGAGGTTGCTGTGAGCTAGGCTGACGCCACAGCACGCTGGCCCGGGCAACAGAGTGAGATTCTGTCTCAAAAATAAATAAATCAATAAATAAAAATCCTTTCAAAGCAGCAGAAAAATGCCATGAACCTGGAATGGAAGAAAAGAACTGAAAAATCAGCATTTTTCTGATTGCGAAGAATACACACAGGAAGAAATGCCCAAGACAGTCCGTGGTGCAGGTCACAATGTTTCAGCGGACACGGCCAAAGCAATACCCAAGTGACCACTGGCTGTGCCTAGAGCTCAGGGACACACAGAACGCCAGCATCGGCACTCCCAGAGAGACATTCACATTCTAGGGGGATTTTATGTTCTAGTGACAGAGGCAGAGAGACTACGCCTTTCTTTGATTTTATTTTCTTTAGCAACCTTTGGATTTTTAAAAATCAATTCCTGAAATAAATTAAAGGAGTCACAAGACCACTTTAAAAATAACCAAACAAACAAGCTGCATTGAGATATAATTCACATACTGTAAAATTCGCCTATTCAAAGTGCACAGCTCAGGGGGTTTTTAGTTTGTTCACAGAGCTCTGCAGCTATCAATATAATCGAACTTTAGAACATTTTCATCACCCCAAAAAGAAACCCAGTACCCATTAGCACTCACTTCCATACCCCTCCCTCCATCCTCGGTTGTAGACAACCACTAGTCTAATTTCTGTCTCTACAATTCACCTGGTTAGCACATTTCATTATAATGGAATTAGACAATAAATGGGCTTTTGTGACTGGCTTATTTCACTTAGCATAATGCTTTCAAAGGTCATCCATGTTGTAGCCTGTATCAGTCCTTCATTTCTGCTGAATAACATTCCATTACACAGATACAGCAAATTTTCTTTATCCTTTCATCAGTTGATGGGCATTTGGGTTGTTTCCACTTTTTAACTATTATGAATAATCTTGCTTGAAACATTTGCAGACAAGTTTTTGTGTGAATGTTAGTTTCCATTTCTCTTGGATAATATTTAGAAGTAGAATTCCTAGGTAATATGAAAACTCTATGTTATGTTTCATATTTTAAGGAACTGCCAAACTGTTTTCCAAAATGACTATACTATTTTAAATTCCCAGGAACAATTTACAAGAGTTACAATTTCTCCATATCCTCCCCAACACTTGTTATTATCTGTCTTTTCAATTATAGTCATCCACACCACAAGTGATATATTTCATTGCGGTTCTGAGTTGCATTTCCCTAAGGATTAATGATGTTGATTATCATTTCATGTGCTTTTTGACCAATTTTATACATTCTTTGGAGACATATCTATTCAAATTCTTTGCCTACTTTTTAATTGGTTTATTTTTCTTTTTATTATTGAGTTTTAAGGGTTCTTTATATATTCTGGATATAAATCACATCAAATTATATGATTTGTAAATATTTTCTCCTATTCCTTGAAATTTCAAATAAAATTAAATTTAAAGTAAAAGTACAAGCACTTGATTAGACAATGGCAGTTTTAAAGTAAGGAGAACAGAATAGAAATGGTGCCTTATTTATTCATTCACTCATCCAATAAATACTGCCTACCATGTGTTAGGAAGTGGCCCTCCTATCATATGTAATTTATATCTGATAAGCAATGATTAATATTTATTTTGTTTTTAATCATTTTTCAAAAAATGTCTTATTTCAAATTTTTCATTAATACCACCAAATAAATTGATCACCCATGTGGAGTGAGCAGAGTCTTTTCAAAAGAATCTATTTCTGTTTCTAGGAAGTACTCTGAGAAGGACTTTAAGTTATAATTCCAGAACCATCTATGGCTGTGCAGTGCAGCAATCAGTTTCCTGTCCTCAACATCATTGAAGAGAAACATAATTTTTTGTATAAATTCATATAAATTTGTTTAAAAATTCAACCATATTACTTAGTAGCTACATCTTCTATGCACACAGATGAAATAGGCTCTCATGATTAAAATCACAGTTCTATTTAGTGAGCACCTAAAGTTTGTATATAAAAGTGAACATATTTGCTTTTAAACATCATGACAACTGTCCAAACCACAGAAGGTATATGAGAAAAAACTCTTAAGCTCACCATAGTTTTATTTTTCAAATATTTCACGTTGCTTTCTTCATATCCCCTGTGGAAACTGATGCATAAACATGGAATAGTCTACAGTAATTACGGCAATGTTCTTAGATTTAACAGGAAAACATGCATACGAAGGAAAGAACTAAAATTATTTAACATATGCAAATTTTAAACAGATTGCAGACAGTATGGCATGCAAGTTGTCTGAGCTGTCTATTAAGCACGCTCCAGAATATCAACCTCGCTGGGAGCTTTCCTTTCGTGGCAGGCTGTTTCTTCTGGACTGGGAATAAGGAACACCAGCAGAAAGACCCTTTTTCTGCTGATGACCTTTTCCAGTCAGTGCTTAGGTATACAAGAATTAGTAACAGATGGAGGCTTTCTCAGCTTTTAGCAGCCACAGAGAAGAGGGAAAAATTGGGAAAGAAAAAATACATTATACATACTTATTAAAGGTTGAACGACCATGAAAATATACATTTTTAAAAGTAGCTACATGACTGCAGATCCAGTAATAAAGGAGAGAATGAGGTGGAAATGAATAACCACTTCTTATTTGGGATCGTGCTACAATGCAGGTTCCAGTAGATACAGACAGTGGAGCCATAGAATTCCTTACCAAGTTTGGTGACAGAAGTGACTGAAAGTGAAAAAGAACGCCTGCATTTGTTATCTGTTCCAGCCACCTCCTGCTGGCTTCCCAAGTTTCCATCTCATTTTCCTTGCTGTTGTCAAACATCTGGTTTAAGGCCGCCATGAGTTGCTCAGAGAAAGCACAGACGGTGGCCACCAGACTCTGGCAGAAAACCATGTCTCTCCGGAGCTGCGTCTCACTGTCTGTGATCCAAAAGAACATAAAGATGGCTTTAAAAATGTCGCAGGTGGAGAAAACTAACTCATTAAGCATCTAACATTCACTGGTACTTTATATGTTCGCTAAATTCACCCCATGTGAAAAATGTGAATTTGAGCTCTGGAAATGAGCACACACATTTTTAGCAAATATGTTTTTTTACAAAAAACACTAAATACTAACAAATGTTAGAAATATTAAAATATTTTTCTTAAATGATATTGTGACTTTATTCCGCAATCATTAAATTATTTGATAAAATCTGAAGGAAAAAAAGACTCCATTTTTTTACATTTTCTTTACTTGATGGAACATAATTTGCATTTGCTACAATGACACTTTCCTAACGGAAACTAGAAGTCCAATTTTTCAGTTTGTGCTGGCAAATGAGATACAATATGATTAACATTTTTTTTAAATTACCCACTGAACCAACTCAAATATTAAATGTGAAATATCTCTGGGGGGGGAAAGAGTATGTGATGTCCAATTGTTTACAATAATAGGCAAATCTGTCTCTCCTGAGTTATAAACTCGGGAGCTATAAATATGCCCAAGATTATAGGAACATGAGTTCCTATAATTCTTTGACATAAGTAATGTATTTATAGTTTTAATAGGAATTGATTTTTATATATTTATTAGAATTCTTATTTTGCAATTGACTGGATTTTTGTTTGACACACTTTGAAGGTATGTTTGCCCTGAGAACTGCCACCCCTGAGTCACAGATGTTTTCAAATGGAAAGAAGCTAACACATCAGTTTCAGTTCTTTGGGTGGTTTAAATATATACAAATGACACACGAACACCAAGCCACACATCCTGCACGTTGAAAAATCACTTGCACTAGAAGAACAACAAAGGGAAAAATAATCTAATCCCAAAAGTGTATTGAACATTTCAAGGGCTCACAGAATCTCTTGGAAGGGAAAATGCATTGTCAATATTATTGTATAACAGAGATAAAGGTGCCTTTATTCAGTGGTGAGCTCTTGTTTTATTGCAAAAGGCATAATTTTTAAGGTGTTTACCAAGAACACTGAACATGTCTTTAATAGCCAACAAAGGCTGTGTACACTAAATGCAGTTTCTGTGTTACTCAGTCTCACTGTTAGTTAATACTCTTAAAAATTTTATTAGAAAAAGAATTAAATATTCAAAATGTTTAATTTTATATTGAAAACATTTATTTATTAGGTTGAACTATATAAACTTTCTGCCTTGGTAGGTAAAAATGGTTGAATATGGCAATTCCATATGGTTCAACTTACTAATTTAACCAACAACATGTGTTGGACATTTCCCTTAAGTCATTCTATACCATGCGCCCCATGCTACCAGCTGCGGAAGAGCATTTACAGGTAGTTATAACATTCTAAACTGGGAATGAACTTTGTCCAATTGTCAATTAACTATAAACCAAAACATCTATTTTGTTGTGCACAACTTCCAACAGAGAGTAGACATTTGATAAATGCTTACCGAATGAATAAAAATAATGAACCAGTATTGCTAACAAGCAAATGAAATTAAATCAAATGAAAATGCATGAGTCTGTTCTCTGGCTTCTTGAAATGTCTGGATTTAGTTTGACTTAAGGTAATTTAGATAGCTTGTTAGCTCCAACGTGCAGCCAGAGTACTAAGGTGCAAGACAGAAACTAAATAAGTGAAAATTGCCCTATGTCTTCCTTCTACATTCTTACTTCGCTTTTCAGGTGTCCTCTAGTGAAGCAGAAAATCTGGGTGAATTTTTAAAAATACTTCAGTAGCTTTGGCAGGAATACTCCCACCTATAACCTGAGAATGATTTAATAAAAACCTAATTGGAAAGAAATTGCTGTTATTGAATGGGAAGCAAAAATCTAGAGAAGGAAGGATCTGGTTTTATTTCCAGCTTTAGTAAAGATCACAAAGTTAGAAATAATTATCTCCAAGTGGTTTCTGAGAAGTAGTTCTCAAATTTCTTCTTTTATCTTAAAAAAAAATACTTAAATGTTTGTTCTACTCTCTGCTACTATATTCTATATGTATTTCAGCCAAATTAAGATTTTTCATTCAACCCCATTATCAAATCAGAACTCATCACAATTAATATTTGAGTCTTTCCAATATGCAAAACCTGTTGATAACTTGGAGTTGCATTCATTCATGAATTCAAACCTCTAACACTGAGTACCCCACAGGGATTAAACACTGCATCAATTGCTGGAGGTACAGAGAAATTCAAGTTGGGGCTTAAGTCATCATCTCACAGTGAATAACAACATTAGAAAACTCAGTGGCATAAAGGGACATTGCAATCCATCCCCAACTTATATTCACAGCATCTCAATACACCACCTCCCTCAGTCACTCCGCATTCCGGCAACAATCTTCCCAGGGTTGTGGTGAGAATATAATAAAACAGTGGGGTGCACAGACTTGTCCTCTTTGTGCCACACAGCACTGCTCAGCGGTCCTCAAGCATCAAATGCCCTTATGGCCCACACATTGTCTACAGGTTTCCTCCATCTGTGTGCCTCTGTCTTCCCCATCCACCTGGCAAACTTTAAATCATTCTTCAAAAGTCAGCTCATTGAATTTCTGAAACTCATTGAACTATTGAAATATTATCTCCCCTTGTAAAATTCCCCTCTCTCCCAGGAAGTACTATACTCTTCTTTCTGTCACCACATACCTGGGGGCATCCCTCTAATGGAGAGCTAATCATTTAGCATCGTGGGTGTTTGTTGTTCACCCATTTGTGTTCTCCAGTGGACCATCAGCACATCAAGGCCAGGGGAAGGGGCGCATCATGTGAGTTATGCTCACAGATTTTAGAAGCATATAATCTGTTTTGAACCATTTTAGACTATGTGATTTTAGATATCAGATCCCCCTATGTAAAATGGGGTTCATTCCTACATCTTAGATCTGTAATAAAGATAAATGAGATAAAAACATCTAAAGCACTTATCAAAGTGAAATCAGGTAGCAACATCATGGTGATTCCTTTTTAGTCTACCATCTAGCCCAGTGCCTGGGACTGAGTAGGTGTTCAATTTTATTGCTGAATGAAGAAGGGACAATATTGATAAATAAAGAAATAAACCAGAATTGACAACCTGCCAGCAAAAACACCCAAGTCTTTTTCTTTCAATTATGCAGTAATTGAAAATTCACAAGTGTCCATCCTTTATCAAAGTTATTATCAATAAGAAAGAACCACAGCAAGAATTACAACATCTGCTTCCAGCGTCTAGCAAAAGAAGAAAAGCAGGAGTTCTGGGTTTTTTTGTGACATCTTGTTTATTATTTTTGTAGAGTATGATTTTTCTTGTAGTAGGAATACATTCAAAACAAGTGGGTTTTGTACCTGTCAAAGGCTTCATTTCAGTACTTAAGCACTAAATTAAACTCATCTTCTACACACGTTTTAAAATATTTACACCTTCAATTTAATGTTGAAAGTTCGAGTTCCATAATTAGCTGGCTGGTTTAAAAAGAATAAGATGGTTTCTAGACACACATAGCAATTTCAGCTATTGTTCTGACACAGAGATCGTAGGGAAAAGAAAGCAAAATAAAAAAAGAAACAACAACAAAAAAGGAGATTAGAGAAAGAGAAAGGCAGGAATAAAAGGGGGTTGAGAATAGAATTAATATTTAACAGACACAATCTACCCTTTCCAACTGAAGAACACAGTTTCACAGCCAAATACATGAAGTAATTTGGTTACTGTTTTGGCCATCACATATATGTGAGGGAAAAGAGAGTGAGCAAATAAAGTAGGAAAAGGGAGAATCATGAGAATAGAAAAATAAAATTGAAATCAAAATAAGCATCTGCCAGAACAGCCATTTGAATATTAATGAACGAAGCAAAGCATTCCAGAATCACTTCTGGAATTGGCAAAACTAAGTTTGAATTTCAAAACCGCCACCTACTTTTTATTCATTTACTCAATAAGGTTTCAATATGCCTAACCTTCCAGATGCTAAAAAATATATGCTGCATGAATATAATTTGCTAGTTATTATTAATCTGCCTGAATGTCAATTTCTTTACCTTGGAAACAATAGTAATAGTCTCACAGAGTAGTTGTGAGGACCCAGTGAAATCCATGAAAATGAGATCCATGAAGTGTGTTGTTATTAGTAAAGTTCAAAAAGGTTAAGATATTTTGGTCATTATTTAGATCATTAAATATGAAATGCTGATTTTGAATCAAAAATGTAGTTTATTATATCTCCAACAAGAAGTATGATTAGCCAAAGTATGCACCTAAACTATTGATACAGTTTTGCCATCCCAATGGTAGCTTGTTTATGTCAGCAGCAAAGAAGCCTGGAGAGCGAGTGGCGATGAAATCACAAAAGGCATTTTCCACAGCTTGTTGAGAATTGAGTATTTTTCCTTCCAAGAAGCAATCCAAAGTCTGGAAGAAGTGGTAGTCAGTTGGTGCAAGGCCTGGTGAATATGGTGGATGACAGAGAGTCTCCAAGTCCAGTCTCTGTAGTTTTAGCAGTGTTGTTTGTGCGACATGTGGTTGAGCCTTGTCTTGCAAGAGGACTGGCCTGTCGCCATTGACCAATCTTGGCTGTTAATTGCAAGCATCCTCATCATTTCATCCAGTTGGCTGCAGCAGACATCTGCTGCAATTGATTGACCAGGTTTCACAAAGCTGTAGTGGATTATACCAGCGAGGGACCAGCAAACAGACACCATTAGCTTTTTTTGATGAATATTTGGTTTTGGACTGTGTCTCAGCATTTCATCTTTACCCAACCATTGTGCCAAATGCTTATGATTGCCAAAAAGAATCCATTTTTCATCACATGTAACAATAAGGTGTAGAAATGATTTACCATTATGTTGTGACAGCAAAGAAAGACAAGCTTCGAGACAATTTCTCTTCTGACGTTTGTTTAATTTGTGCAGAACCTATCTATCCGGCTTCTTTACCTTGCCAATTTGTTTCAAATGGTCCCATGTTGTTAGAATATTAACGTCAAACCTTGTTGCTAATTCAGGCATAGGTTGAGATGCCTTCGCTTCCATTACAGCTTACAACTCGTCGTTATCGACCTTGGTCTCAAGTCGCCACGTGGCTCATTTTCAAGATAAAAATCACCAGAATAGAACTTCTTAAACCATCGACATACCGTGCGTTCATTAGCCACATCCTTCCCAAACGATTGGTTGATATTTCGAGCTGTCTGCACTGCATTGGTTCCACAGCAGAATTCACATTCAAAAATAACACAGATTTTTGACTTATCCATGGTTTCACAAGAATTGTTCTAAAAAAAATGTGAAAGATAATCACAAGCCAAAACATGTGTTTGCAAGACTGAGGATGTACCTTCACAATAAAAATAAAACAAGTGTCAAAATGAAATGTCAGCGATATCAACTGTCAAACTTAGTACTTAAGGAAATAGAGCATTTCATACTTAAAAACCAAATATTATTACTCATTCAAAAAGCAAGGCAAAAACGTGTTTAATTAAGGCAAAAATCAACCAACAGATAAAAATCCTCTTGGTTAACTTGGCTCATTCAATCATTTATAATTAAAAATTTCTGAGTGTAGTAGATTGTAAAGTGGTCACAAATTCTTCCCTTCCCTGTACCCATGCCCTTGCAATACAATTTTGAGACTCCTCCATCAAAAGCAGAGTCCACGTCTCTACCCCTTGAATCTGAGCCTGCCAGGTATACACCTTGGCCAACAGACGGTGGCAAGCTCTTGTACATTTCTTCTCTCTTCTCGAAACCTTGAAAATCCACCAAGAACAGGTGAGTCTCATACATTATGAGAGATATGGCAGCCCTGTTACTGCAGCTAACAGCCAGCCAAGTGTCACATATGTCAGCGAGGGCACCCTAGATCATCTGTGCCCAGGCAACCTACTTCCTGGCTGCAGACACATGGGCAAACCCAGCCAAGATCAATAAAACGTAGCACAGATCAGCAGAACAGCCCAGCTGACATTAGACAGGTGAGCAATAATAAATGGTGCCTGTTTTAAGCCACAAAGTTTGGGGATTTTTATTTTTTTTTGACACAGCAAAAGGTATTCTAACACATAATTGTTCCTGTATAACAGGTTGTAGTTTTAGGAACAAATCCCTATCAAACTGTAAGGTTAGTATAATAGCATTTGTGCATACACACACTCTATGAGAAATAGATTAAAATAAGTCAATCAACATATCTATATATCTCTATATCTACCGAAAGAGACATATAGCAAGCTAACATTAAACTATTCACCAGCATGTATTTGAGGGGCCATTTCCTTCTAAATGTATTTTTAATAAAAACCTTGCTAAAATATTTCATAGATTCTTCCTTTATAACAAATGTTTGTTGAACATCTACGTGCCAGCCACTATTTTAGGCATTTATGGGTGATCAAAACGACTACAGTGCCTGCCTTTATGACACTAGCAGTCTGCCATCTGCAATTTAGAGTTTCATCAAATATTTAATTGTCCTTCAATGTCACTTTCTGTTGCCAATATTTTTTGAACTCCCACTAAGTGTGTGGCAGAAGTGTTTTAATATGAGTAAGATTTGTAAAATGCTGACATACATCCTTGTTCATATTAAAGTTAGGTGCAGTTTCACAATAAATCCTATTAGCACAATTACCTTTAGCAAAACTTGCTCCCTTTCTCCTTTTTAATGACATTCTGTTTAAATATATATTTACATATGAATTCATATCTTTACCTATAATTGAGGATGAATGTACGTTTTCGTGTTTTTATCAAAACTATGTATTTTTTCTAATCTTTCCAAGGCTTTAGAGATGGTAGGGATCATATCTACATTTATCTTTGTAAACGGCTGAAGGCATGGCCTTCATATTATAAGACATTTAAGATCCTGGGCCAGGATACTTCAATAGTAAAAATAATGTAACATGTTACCTGAATATTCAAGAAGAGCCAGGAGTATCCTACACTTTACCTCTGCAGAGAAAGAAAATACATCAGTTAATTGTTCACTCTTTTTCTGCCACAAATACATTTTAACTGTGTAGTAAAATTAGCACAATCTTATTATATTAGATAATAAAAATCCCATTGACTTGACATTTTATTCTTGATTGATTGCCTATATAAATTCTATCCATTGTTCAAGATGCTAAAATGTCTTTTAACTCTGAATTATATTAGTAGATAAAACACCATTCAAATCCTGCCAACTTTGTACGTCATCCTTAGCAATTTTAGCCTGCATGGTGTTGTCTAAACTTCTACAGCTGTTATAGCGTATGTCAATAAACTCTCAAATAATATGTTTGCCACTGTTACTTTAACAAAATTATATATATATATGTATGTATACTCTTCTTCCCACCATATCCTACACAAGGCCAATCAGAGATGTCTGATAAATGTGTATTAACTTCATACTCATTACTGTGTCTATGTGCCCAATGAGTTATGGGTTCATTTGATTCCAGATGGTATATAGTTTACTTCCAATAGGTAAATTTAAAAACTTACACAGTTCCTGCTAAGTACTCAAGATTACAGAAAATCAAAAAAGGTTAAGCTGTATCCTATTCTGGACAGGTTCACAATAGAGTCAGAGACACAGAATTAACTGATAAGAAATGCAGGAAATACATGAAAGGGCATTTACAAGTGAGACTGCAAGAACAAAAGGATTTCAGAGGCAGGAAAGTATATTAAACTAAGAGTCAGAAGACCAATCTGTTATATACTAGCTTTGTGGCTTTAGAAAATTGCTAACCTACTTTTGAGTCTCGGTTCATTCATAAATGATGATAACATCTACCTTATCTATTTTACAGGCCTGTGTAGGAAAAATAAGTGTGAATACATATGAAAAGTCTTGGAAAATTGTTTAAAGTGCTCTATATACACATGAAGACTGTTATCGTTGTAATCTGGATGTAGCTGAAGCTGGTATAGAATTCTAAGTCAGACTGGAAAATATTTTATAAAATATTTAAATTTTGACTGTCAAGGGAGTAGGTACATATTCTAAGAGTGAGAAATCATGCTAACAAAGGAATACAGTAAAGAATGAATAACAATTATCCAACAATCTAGCATGGAGAGATGTTATTCTTAAGGACTGAGACTGGGATACAATTAGAAAGCCCCACTGAAACATGGCTTCTTTCTCACATCAGATTGATGAGTTTACACTTATCTAACAGAAAATCACTACAAGCTCAGTGGCAGAGTACTGACGCTAGGAACATGGTGTTTTAGGAAGATGAATCTGGTAATGGTATATATGAATCAGAAAAGATGGAGACGGGAGATTAGCCACAAAATCATCACCATTATGAGGTGATGATGAAAAAGGGGAAAACTGAAAAAATACTCTTTAGGATAATAGGACAAATGCAGAAAAAGAAAACTAGGTTACTGAAAAAATGGGAGACTTTGAAAAGAGTACAATTTTTGTAGGGAGCAAAGAGTTGAAAATATGTTCGCTAACAGACATTTGAATTTAAGGTGATGATGAGCTATTCTGTAAAAATATCTTCATTCAGCTTCTAACATGAGACCGTAACTTAGTGAGAGGTGAAGAAGGAGCTAGGCATCATCTTAGTGACACCAAATAATCAATGTGGCCCCACTTAATCCACTGTTTCCTCTGTTCTCTTCTATCCGCAGTTTAACTAACCTGCTATGGATGGATGAGCATATAATGATACAATTTTTGAATGGCACTGTAACAATCCTTCCTAAAGACAGATCATAGAATTATGATTTTTGATATCATATTTGGTATATAATTGATGAGATACTTTGAAATCAGAAACCAGGAAATATCAGACCAGGTTACCCCAGCTACCTATATAAAACATCAAATTCTGGCCAGGTGGAATTACGTTAAATTTTCAGCCAAGACCTAACCCTTCATTGAATCATTCTCTAAATAAAGACAATTTCAGAAATAGAATAAAAATGACTTTAAGTTGAATAAGATAAATTCGTGCTGAACTGCTGAGGTTACTTCACAGTACCTCTACATAACAAGTACTGATTTCAATGATCCCAATGTTTCCATTCCATATAACGAGACCAAACACCACACACGTTACCAGGAAATGGCAGCTTGTCCTCTCCCTTGCATAGTCCGATAGGCTGGAGCAATGATAGTAAAGTAATCATTTTTTAAAGACTCCCTTAACACAGTAGTAACAATCATAGCTCTTATGCAAAGAGCTCGCAGGGAAACTTGCAACCAGGGATGCAACTCATTATAAATTCTACAAAGAGCCCCCTATACACACATACTCCCTTGACTCTAAGAATCTTAGCACACCCGGCCATGTTCAACCAGCTATTGGGCTCCCGTGACCAAGAGTGGCACTGATATTCATAATAGATATCAATCAATCAATCAATACAAGTATATAGTCGTCATTCCTACAATGGCTTATTGTGACATGAGGTACAAAGAGTACAAAAAGCAGGACTTGAGATGAAAATATTGGATTCTTAAAATGAATACCTTTTTAAAAATTAAGCTTTTTATCCTACATTAGAAATTTCTATCTTAAAGCTATTCAAAAAAATACAAAACAAAAAAGGTTTTAAGAATTTTTCCATTTCTGTCCAACATTGCATTTAGTCAAATATAAATGTATTATAAAAAGAAATACTCAAAGATGATGAGAATAACTGCAGAATTATAACATTTGGGAGTGTTATGAAACTGGCATCTATCCAGCAAAAATATGCCTTTTACTGTTAAGTATATGGTTAAATTCCTTAAATTTAACTGTCTTTTGAAAAGGCATTTATCACTGACGCTATTCATTATCTTGGGAGCTTTTAAATTCAGACTTTTCATTAAATGTGATGTTACAAAGTATCACAGGTTACCATTATATTAAGCCATAAAATAAAAATACAGCTAAGAAATACAGCTGTCAAAAACAAGATTTTATCACCCAACACAATTGCTGTGATTTATTTGGGCAAGTGTTCCATATCTGTACAAATCTCCTCTCTCTAGATCTCTAAACAATATCTAAGCCATTATGTTTGAGTATATTTCTATGCAGGACACTTAGTAATCACAGAACATTTAAACCATCTGTGTCATTTAATAAACGTGGAAGTTGGAGCCTAAAGGAGTTAAGTGACTGGCTCAGACTCCATCGGGTATAAACAGCTGTCTTTTGTCAACAAAGTATACAATTCCCTTCAATTTACCCTAAAAAAGATAGAGACTGAAGTGATACTGTAATTCTGATGAATACTATTGACCACATCCAACAGATATATAAATGACTGAGAAATAATAAAGAAAATACAGGCAAAATATTTATCGTATGGGTTTTCAACCTTAGCACTACCAAAACGTTGGGCAAAAAAACTCTTTATTGTGAAGGACTGCCTTGTACATCATAAAATGTTCAGCAGCACCCCTGGCCTCTACCCACTAGATGCCACTAGCACACCCATAATTGTGATAACCAAAAATATCTCCAGACATTGCCAACCACTGGTCTAATCACTGGGAAGAAAATTGCTGAAGTTGATGTTTTTAAAATTAAATTTCTCATTTCATCTTTTTCATCATAATCATTTTGGAAACTCTCACAATTTTCTACTTAATCACCCTGACACCTAAACAAGGTTCAATGAGACTCATTCGAGTTGTCTCGAAGTTTTCTATCTTCAATTTACAAGTTGTATCAATTATAGATGTCAGGTATTAATAAATAATGTCGTGGTAGTTAATATCAACATAGACAAACACTTCTGAAATAGAAACTTAAAAACTAATGATGCAACCTATGGAATTATTTTGCTTCTCACACAGATTCACAGTTTTTTGAGCCTTTCCATAAACTTTAGCTTCATGTCTTTTATGAATCCTTTAGAATTTTTTCTGATATTGTTTCATATTATAAAATATTAAACTCTCTCCATGTTCCATTTGTCTTCATAAGTTTGAGCCCTTATTTTATTCAATCAGAATATTCTCCATGTTATAGTCTACACTGTTTATAACCTTGGGAAACCAGGTCCTGCAATCTCATTCTTTTGTCCCTCCTTTTCCCTCACCATTTTCAGTACTTTTATCTTCCTCACAACACGAAATGCTGCATAAAACAATCAGGCATTTACTGAACTTTTGGTTTTAACGGATTTTAGAATGATTCTTGCTAACATCATGCAATGCTCTTTGCCTTGCATGCTGACCTTCGACAAACTTTCTGATGTTCTGAGCAAGAGTCCGGACGCTGCTGGGAAGATTCCAAGGATCTTGCTTGATGTGAAGCCTTAACCTTTTTGGACAACTCAGCTTTGGTTCCATTTCCTGTTGAAATTCTAAATAAATACAGAAAATCTTTCTTAAATCTCAACAATTCCCAAACACATAAGCCCAGAAGCTTCAGAATCTCCTTTCTTTTATCACTCTTGTCCTAGACTATTAGCATGCTGATAAGTTCTTTTGCCATAGCACAACAGAACATTTGTTAAATGTAAAAGTCAAACCTTAATGTTATTTTCTTACACATGTTTAAGCAAAGAAGCAAAGGTAGATGAAGATTCTACTTTCAATATCCCAAACTAGATTTAAGGAAGCAGCAGCTCCATATCCTATTCTGTTTGCCAACTCACATTCCCCACACGCCTTCCCCACCACTGGGATATAATCAAGTAGGCATTATGATTACTTTTGGTTTCAGCATAAGCAACTTAATACTTACGTATCTTCAATTGACTCATTTTTGTTCAGCCTAGCCTCTGTAGGCATCAAACATTTTAAACTTTCAAAGAAATCCAGCAGATTCTATACAGATTTTTTTACATATTCAAAAATTACCACAATAGAAGAAATATTCAGTGATTTATGAAACACAAGTAACTAGAATTTTTCTTCTTACATGATGCTTTTGTTTCAGGGCTATCCTGACTACCACTGTTTGTTTCCAAATTGCTTCTAACAGTATTTTTTAAACCTTACCTTGTAATCCTCTACCAGGTGTGAGATACTTGGTTTGGTCAAAGGCCCTCACAACAGCTTGTCCTTTTAGGAGATTGGTAATTGAATCCACCTACGAATAGCAGAGATTTCTGACTGTTATATACTTCTCATAATGCACAAAATATATTTCTAAGAGTAAATCCTGTAAAATATTTTTTATTAAAATAATTATTTTTGAAACCCCATGATGCTTGTGAAATCTATCTTTCAATAAAATATTGGAATAAACTCATATGATAACATTTACAATGACATTCTGACTATCTTAACATATATCAATACAAAATATAAATTCACCTTGCAAAAAAAAAGTCAAAGATTTGGAGTTATTAGGAAAAAACCCCCCTAAAAGTTATCGGAATCCTTTTCAAAGTGGTAAAAGCTCTCTATACTACCAATTTGGATTGTGGCTACAAGAAAACCCAAATAAAAAGCATAACTCCTGTGCATGTAACTATAACTTTCTAAGGACTGTAAAATACTTGATATTCTTGATATCCTTTAGGTTAGCTGGCTGAAGGAATCTATTCCTACTTTACATGGCAGAAATTGACATAAAGGAGGTGGAGGGGTAGATGGAGGCCTTTCCATTCTAATTTTGAGCATTTTTACTACATCTGAAAAGCGGATTCTGGACAGTTTAGTCTGTGGAAAAAAAAAAGAAAAAACCCACCAATGCCCTGATTGTACCTGGCTGAAAAGATGCTCCAGGCAACTATGTATCTTGTCCTGTTTATCATGAGAAATGCGAACACTTAGAGGAAGTTCATCGCCTGGATGCAAAACAAAGAAAAAAAACCACCCAGATCATTCATCTTATGTTTACCATTCCGAAATATTTTAATATTAGATACAATAAAAAATTTAACAGAAACTCTTATTCCATATAATGGTTCTCATGTTCAAAAAACAAATAGCAAAAGATTTAATAGCTCCTAGGGTGTCAGATGATTGTTCTCCTGAAACAGGTGAAAGCAGAGTGCTTCACAAAAAGGACACTTGTTAATGACTCTTTCAAATGGTGTGTTTTTCTAATGGTTGAAGAGTTGAAATAAACTGCATAATTAAAAATTAAGATTTGTTCTAATTGGATGAAGTTTTTGTTCTTAATACACACAAAATAAGATCATCTAGAATATCTACAAGACATTTACATCCATCAGTGTTTCTCCCAGTACCCTGCTCCCCGTCACCCATGTATGAGCCTAGCTCAGATGCACCTGCTGTCTTAAAAGTCCTGAGTTTCAAACTCCTTCTCACCTCCTCATCCCAATCAGTAATACCCAATGCTTTGAGTGAAATGGGTTTCCAGTGAACCTATAATCCTTCATAGCACTGTAGAAAGGCCATAAAACATATCTTAAGATACAAATTAGTTCACTTCTTTCTTTCATCTCTTTTTCATTCACTCTCTTTATAATGGGATCGGGAAATGGACTTTGTCAAGCACATAAAACTGAAACGCAATGCATATGGCCACCAAGAATGACACAAGGTAAAAATGCATATGGATCAAAGAAAGTAATCCCTTAAAAGTTATCACCCATAGGACTAACATCAAAACGTATGCATGCCTTCACCAACGCACCTGAGTCCATTTCATCGCTGTGAAAGTAGGAGCTGCACTGGCTGCTGCAGATACTGGTGAAGGAGGCGATGGAATTCCTATTGCTGTTGCAGTCGCTGAAAAGAACGAGCTTCGGTTACTTTAACAGTGCATTTGCCCAAGTTTCCCTGTGGTTTCATATTACATCAGTTTATGCCACAGCTATATTAATGACTATGTCTTACAGAAAACTGTAAGAAAGACAAACATGTTCAACTCAGTTTATCTTACTTTTCCAAAAGTATGTATTTTAAATTCAATCATATTTCAAATTTTCTTATGTCATATAATCTAATCCTAAATGAATTTTTTAAAATGTGTAGTTATAAAACCAGGAGTCAAATCAAACTTAACATTATTCATTATCTATTTGATGGTACACACTTGAAGTAAGATAATTTGCTAACAGAGACACGGTCCTGTTTCATGATTTCTTCCTTTGAGCCCTTTCTGGTAGCTTAAATTACAACTTATTGGTTACACTCTGAGCTTCCTTAGGGAGGATCCGGACTTTGTTTCCATCTCAGAGCTGAGCACAGGTATATGCTCGACAATGATGAACAGCCAAGAAAAGAATGTTTAAAATGTGTGTGTGTGTGAGAATATCGACCAATGCAGGTTTCAGAAATAGTTGAGGAGATAAAATATTTTCTTTCGTCTTAGAGTAAGTAAAAAGGACTTATTTAACTTTAAATTTATATTTAAAATTTCTATCTTAATCTAGAGGGAAACCATCAGGGTAATTTTAATTATCTGATAATAAGAACTTGAGGTAAGAAAGTATTTTTAAACACGTAATTTCCCACTGGGGAAACCCCCCACAGATTCCTATTAAAGAGCAGGTTGGTATACTTAGAAGCTAAAAGTAAGTGAAATGGTAAAAGTAGTTAATCTGTGTGATCTATTATTAAATCTCTAGGAATAATTAACTCTATGTACTTGTTAAAATCCTTTTCGGAAACATAGAAATTGGGACAGTAGAGTGGTTGAGAGAGAAAACTGTGAAGCCCGACCATCTGGTCTCACAGGTAAACTGTGTTGCTGCCCTGGGCCTCAGCTTCCCGACATGGAAAATGGAGTTACTGTCAGAACCTGCCACGCATGGTCGCGGTGGGGATTACATAAAATCACCCTCTTCCCCCATGTATCTGGGAAAAGTATATTTTTAATGTTAGCTACTAGTTTGTGATAAATACCTCTGATGAGAATAACTTTCATTTGATTAATATCGAATATTCTTTCATTATAAAACACACTATAATAAATAAGAGGGAATGAGAGAGGTTTTGCCTTCAATTAATACAAATGAAACGGGAGATGTCAAAGCTGTACACACAGCTTATGTGGCAGGCTGTGGCAGTCCTCCCTCCAGGAGGTTTCAGGTGATACGGGGTTCAAGGGAGAAAAAGCCCTTATCAATTAAGGACGTTCACGGGAGGAGCTGTCATTTGAGAGTCTGGTAGGAAGATGACAAGAGAGCTTGGAAGGAGTTTTACAGGTTGAATTGTGTCGCCCCCAAAATTTATTATGTTGACGTGTGACACTCAGAACCTCAGAATGTGACCTTATTTGGAGATAGGGTCTTTATAGAGGTAATCAAATTTGAAATGATGTCATTAGGGTGGATCCTTAATCCAATATGACTAGTGTCCTTATAAGAATGGGGAATTTGGACACAAAGACACTTAGAGGGAAGCTGATGTGAAGAGACACAGGGAGAAGATGACCATTCACATGTCAAGGAGAGAGGCCTGGAACCAATAGCCCTAAGAAGGAACCAACATGGCCAACACCCTGGTTTCAGATTTCTGGCCTCCAGAATTACGTGATAATATAATAAATTTCCACTGTTTAAGCCACCCAGTTTGTACTAATTTGTCGGCAGCCTTAGAAAACTAACAAAGAAGACATCCAAGAGAAGAAAGCTCATCACGGGGGAGGGCAAGTGAAATTAGTCCAATTAGCTTGGAACGGAGAATATAAAAAGAACAGGGAGGAACAGGGCAAAAAACTATTGACTCCCAATGATCAGAAACAGATATGTAGAAAAAATGTTAATACTGTATAGGCACAATTTTCATATTTGCTATCCATGTTATAATCAATCCACATATAGAACAAGTCTCCCAAATCAGGTCCGCAAAGCTGGAGAAAAAAATGCTTTTTCCAAGTGACTCAGATGATGAAAGGGAAGAATTTGAAAGATTTTGCTGCCCCAGTATGCTCTGTCTGAGGTTGATAATAACATATGAACATTTTGAGGCCAAAAAAAAACCCAACAATCAAAAAGTTTTTTCAAGATCTTTGTGCAAAATACAGAATCATATTCGATTTCGTTGATAAAATGGGTTTGAGGAATTAATGAATTACCTGTAAGAGTCTCTGTTGCTGATGGTATCATGACCTGAATCTTCCTGTTCATCTCCTGCTACGTTAAAACAGACTCGTTTGCTATTTCTCTCCCCCTTCTCATTGTCGCTGTCTGTTGGTATTATACACTCTGATGTCTTACGTTCTAATTTAGGAGAATATGTTATCGAAGACAGAAGGCTGCAATGTGTTATTAAAAAAAAAACATAAGTGCACATTTTCAAACCGTCTGCTATAGATAACTACCTTATTTGCTGAATATAAGCTTACAAATATTTCTAGAATGCTTCCATGTTTCGCATCAAATATTCCATTGCATAAAAAAAGCAAGTCATAGAAAGTTCACTTTTTCTTCCCAGAAGAAGAAACAGTAACAGCACACACATTTAAACCAGAAAGCTGCATTCAAATCCTGGTTCTGTCACTTATCACTGTAGCTAAAACAAAGCTATGATAGTTGTCTTTGACATTTGCAAAGTGAGAATAATAAGAATAACTAGCCCACATGACTGTTGTGGGAATGCATTGAGAGCAACACATTGCTGGTACATAATGGGGTCACTTCTCTGCCCTCACAAGGCCACACCATCACCACCATGTGAAAACACTTGGTCATCTTTAAAGTGCTGACCAAACATTAAACACGAACACTAAATGTACTGTGATATTCCCAATGGCTCATCCTTCGATATTAAAGACCCATCTACCCCTCTACTCCTGCCTTAGGTGTCTCCCAGGCTTTCTCTGTTTGACAGGGAAAATATCTTCATGTCAATCCCTCTCACCCTTCATACAAACAGGAGTCCTGGTCTTAGAGATTATTAGACACTAACTAAAAGCAGAGTCGCGTGCAGGGTGAAGACAGGAGGAAGCAGCAGGGGCAACTCGAATACCGTCCGCAATCCAGCCAGGAAGAAATGTCACAAATCTGCCCAAATGAGGAGCTCTTACGCTTGGCTCCAGGTTAAAATGTCACACTCAGACTGAACTGGTGTGAAACCTTACGAAGACTTTGAGTGGCTGTCGATCCCACCGCTCTAGGCTGGACTGTTTGGCTATGGAATATTCCTGTTAGAAGTGTCTAACTCAAAATTAGGCAAAACTGGAATTGCTCTTAATTACCAAACAGCATGCTACAAAACTTGCAAACCAAATTAAACCATATCTAAACAAAGGGCCCGTGTGTGGCTTCCCAAGCCGACATCACCTTTGCATTCACTGCATCCCTATGACATTCAGTTCCAATCGACAGCACATATCTTGACCTCATTTTTCCAGAGCAACGTAACGTTTGTTTTGTTATTTCAAGACTATGAAAATATCTTATCTCCATTATAAATATCCCATAATATCAAGACCAGTGCTGTGCATTGAGTATACACCTGTTAAGTAATTTCACTAATTAAACACATTTATTATATCATGCATTGTTCTTGGTGCTTTGGTTATTGCAGTTTATAAAACACACTAAAGCCCCTGCCTCCTTGGAGCTCAAATTCTACTGAGAGGAGACGAAAAATGAACAAGTAAACTTTATAGTATATCCAATGTGGCAAATGCTAAGAAGAAAAATAAACAGGGGAAGGAAGCACGAAGCTGCCATTTCAAATAGGATAGCCAGGCAAGGTGATGCTTGACTAATACTTTGGCATTCTATCCTTTTTAGACACAGGTAAAAATTAGAGGAGCTAT
>CAUYSK010012113.1:0-33205 GCA_963575035.1 Avahi laniger | reverse complement strand
TTAATTGGACAGCTAAAAATATATATAGAAAAAATTAGCCGGGCATGGTGGCTCATGCTTGTAATCCCAGCTACTTGGGAGGCTGAGACAGTAGGATTGCTTGAGTTCAGGAGTTTGAGGTTGCTGTGAGCTAGGCTGATGCCACGGCACTCGCCCCAGGCAAGAGAGTGAGACTCTGTCTCAAAAAAAAAAAAAAAAAAGAATATAAAAGCTGAACAACACAATCAACCACGTTGACATAATTGACATTTATATAACACTACACCCAACAATAGAATATACATTTTCAATGGCACATAAATTGTTCACCAAGATAGACCATATGCTAGGCCATAAAATATGTCTCAATAAATTTGAATAAACTGAAATCATACAAAGTAAGTTTTGTGAACACAAAAGAATGAAATTAGGAATCAATAACAATAAGATATTTTAAAAATTCCCAAATATTTGGAAATTAAATAATATACTTGTGTTAAAGCATGGGTTAAAGAAGAAATCACAAGGAAAATAAAAATGTTTTGAACCAAATAATAATGAAAAAAAGGTCTAAAATCATTTATCCAAGTTTCCTCATTAAAAGCTGGGAAAAGATGAACAAATCAAATCTAGAGTAAGTAGTTTAGGAAATAATGAAGAAAACATTAAAGACAAACACAGAAGTCAATAATATAGAAAAATAAAGCAATAGAGGAAATTAACAAAGACAAAATTTGGCTCTTTGAAAAGATTAATAACATTGACAAACTTCTAGCTAAAATTAATAAAAAAGAGAAAACACAAATTAAAAATATCAGGAATGAAAGAGGGGATATCACCACAGATCCAACAACTATTGAAAGATAATGACGAACTATATGAGCAACCTTTAAGCCTTCATACAATTGACCCTTGAACAACATGGGTTTGAACACATAGGTCCACTTCTATGCAGAGTTTCTTCTGCCTATGCCACCCCTGAGACAGCAAGACCAATCTCTCCTCTTCCTCCTTCTCCTCTTCTTCCTCAGCCTGCTCGCCACGAAGATAATGAGGATGGAAACTTATGGTGATCCACTTCCACTTAATGAATAGTAAATATATTTTCTCTTTTGTATGGTTTTCTTAATAACACTTTCTAGCTTACTTTACTGTAAGAATACAGTATGTAACATATATTACATACAAAATATATGTTAATTGTTCATATTATTGGTAAGGCTTCCAGTCAACAGTAGGCTATTACTAGTTTTTGAAGAGTCAAAAGTTATACGTGAGGCTGGGCACGATGGCTCACGCCTGTAATCCTAGCTCTCTGGGAGGCCGAGGCGGGCGGATCGTTTGAGTTCAGGAGTTCGAGACCAGCCTGAGCAAGAGCGAGACCCCATCTCTACTAAAAATAAAAAAAAAGAAATTAATTGGACAACTGAAAATACATAGAAAAAATTAGCCGGGCATGGTGGCGCATGCCTGCAGTCCCAGCTACTTGGGAGGCTGAGGCAGGAGGATCGCTTGAGCCCAGGAGTCTGAGGTTGCTGTGAGCTAGGCTGACGCCACGGCATTCGCCCCTGGCAACACAGTGAGACTCTGTCTCAAAAAAAAAAAAAAAAAATTTAAAAGTTATACGTGGATTTTCTACTGTCGTAAGGGAGGGTTGGCACCCCTCACAAAGTTGTTCAAGGGTCAACTGTATTTGACAACATGGATGAAATGAACAAATTTCTTTACAAAACAATGTTTTTCACAACTGACATGTAATTAAATTAAAAATTTCTTTAAAAAACAAAACTTATAAAAACTGACATGTAATTAAATGAAGAAATATAATAGCCCTATATCTATCTAAGAAGATGAATTCATTTTTAAAACAATAATAAAAACAACAAAAAAACTTCAGGCCCAGTTCATATCACTAGTGAATTCCATCAAATCTTAAGAGTAGTAATGATATCAACTTTAAAATTGAGGAGAAACCATTTCCATACTCCTCTTATGACATCAACATAACCCTGATACAAAAACCTTAAAAAGACATTAGAAAGAAAGAAAACCGGCCGGTGCGGTGGCTCACGCCTGTAATCCTAGCACTCCAGGAGGCCGAGGCGGGCAGATTGTTTGAGCTTAGGAGTTCGAGACCAGCCTGAACAAGAGCAAGACCCCATCTCTACTTAAAAAAATAGAAAGAAATTATCTGGACAACTAAAAATACATAGAAAAAATTAGCCGGGAATGGTGGCGCATGGCTGTAGTCCCAGCTACTCGGGAGGCTGAGGCAGTAGGATCGCTTGAGCCCAGGAGTCTGAGGTTGCTGTGAGCTAGGCTAATGCCACAGCACTCACTCTAGTGAGGGCAACAGAGTGAGACTCTGTCTCAAAAAAAGAAAAAAAAGAAAGAAAACCACAAACCAGATATCTCCTATGAACATAGATGCAAAATCCATTAACAAAATACTAACAAATTAAATCCAGCAATATATAAAGAAGATGTATATCATAATCAAGCATAGTCTATCCTAACAATTCAAAGTTAGTCTCTGTCACTTGAAAATTAGTGTAATTCAGCATATTAATAAAGAAGAAAAATCATTTGAATATCTCAATAAATACAGAAAAAACATTTGATAAAATTTAACACCCATTGATAACAAAATTTTCAGTAAACTACAGTTATGGCCTCCATGAAAAACAAACAGCTAAACATCATGCATAAGGTGATATGCTGAAGCTTTCTTCCTAAGAGTGGGAATAGGCAACAATGTCCACTTTTCTTTCAACATTGTACTAAGTTCCTAGCCAGGGCAATAAAACAAGAAAAAGTGAGGCATAAACATTTGAAAGGAAGGAATATAAAAATCTTTGTTGCCTCTAGTCGTAGAAGATGAATTTAATTCATTAAAAAGTTAATTCAACAAGGTAGAAAGAAAGAAACAGATCAGAATATAAAAACCAGCTGCATTTTATATACTAGCAGCAAACAATTAGAAAATAAAATACGAAAAGCAATTCCACTTACGATACCATCAAATAATGTAAACTACTCAGTAATAAATTCAGCAAAATGTATGTGAGACCTCTGTCTACTTTAAAAACTATTGAACATTGCTGAGGAATATTAAATAAGACCTAGATAAATAAAGAGGTATTCCACATTTATAAATTGGAAGACTCAATGTGTTAAGATGTCAATTCTCCCAAAATTGATTTATATATTCAATGCAATCCCAATCATCCTAGTAGATGTTTAAAATATAGAAATTGACTAGCTGATCCTAAAAGTTATATGAAAATGCAAAAGACCTAAAATAGCCAAAACAATTTTCAAGAAGAACAAAACTGGAAGGCTTAAATTACCTGACTTTGTGACTTACGTTAATCAAGGGCAGTGCAGTATTTCATAAGCATAGACAACTGAACTGAATGGAAAGTCTAGAAACAGGAGGACAAGGGGTGTTAGTATTTAACGGGTGCAGAGTTTCAGTGAAGCAAGATGAAAAGAGTTCTGGAGATGATAGTGGTGCTGGTTGCACAATGTCAGTGTACTTAATGCCACTGAATTATTTACTTAAAAATGGTTAAATTTTATGCTATGTGTATTTTATCACAATTAAAAAAAAAAAAAGCTATGCAAAGAGTGTGAAGGTTGTGAGGGAGGATTTAGGAAGTGACCAGAGGGTTTTTGTCTTGGTCTCTCAGAACACCGCATGGCTCATGCCCGGGCCCTAAAGAGAAAGCCTCACCCCCACCCAGGGGTGTGCTCCTGAGATATTCTGAGGGCCTTGGGGTAAAGAGCAGATTTGCTTTGATGCTCCCAGAGGCAGAGTGTGACACAGCTCCTGGCAGAGAAAGACAATAATCTCCATTTCCCCTGGAACACACTGAGACTGAGCCACCATGGGCTCCTTTTGCTATTCCTGCCCTAGCTCTGGAATCAACTTTTATTTCAAGGAACTAAGTTATTGAAAAGACTATTTTTCTCCATTGATTTACTTGGGACCTTTGTTTGAAATAGAGCCAGATATATATATAATTGGGTTGTTTGGTTTTTGGCATTGATTTTTTTAATGATTTTATTTTATTTTTACGGATTTGAGTATTGCACAAGTAAATCCATATATATATATGTGTGTGTGTGTGTATATATATATATCTAATATATATATTTCACTTGGCATTATATCTTTAAGGATTCATCCATGTTGTAGCATGTGTCAGAATTTCCTTCCTTTTGAAGGCTGAATAATATTCTATTGTATGTATATACCACATTTTATTTATCCATTCATCTGTTGGTGGACACGGAGATTGCTTTCACCTTTTGGCTACTATGAATAATGCTGCTATGAACATGAGTGTACAAATATCTCTGAGACACTGTTTTCAGTTCTTTTGAGTATTCAAAATTCAGTAGAATTGCTGGATTGCATGATAATCATATTTTTAATTTTTTGAGGAATTGGCATATTGCTCTCCATAGCAACTGCACCATTTTACATTCCCACCAACAGTGCACAAGGGCTTCAATTTCATCACATTCTCACTAACGTTATTTTCCATTTTTTGGTTTGTTTTGTTTTTGCTAGCAGCCATACTGAGTATGAGGTGGCATCTGATTGTAGTTTTGATTTGCATTTCCCTAATGGTTAGTGACATGGAGCATCTTTTCATGTGTTTACTGGCCATTGGTATACCTTCTTTGGGGAAATGTTTATTCGAGTCCTTTGCCCATTTTTTTAATTGGATTGTTTGGTTTTTGGCATTGTTTTTTTTTATGATTTAAGTTTATTTTTATGGATTTTAGTATCACACAAGTAAATTCATCCATACATTCTCATTTAAAAAATTCAAACAATAAGAATGTATATAAGTATGGCCGGGCGCGGTGGCTCACGCCGGTAATCCTAGCTCTCTGGGAGGCCGAGGCGGGCGGATTCTTTGAGCTCAGGAGTTCTAGACCAGCCTGAGCAAGAACGAGACCCTGTCTCTACCAAAAATAGAAAGAAATTAATTGGACAGTTAAAAATATATAGAAAAAATTAGCCGGGCATGGTGGTGCATGCCTGTAGTCCCAGCTACTCGGGAGGCTGAGGCAGTAGGATCACTTAAGCCCAGGAGTCTGAGGTTGCTGTGAGCTAGTCTGACGCCACGGCACTCACTCTAGCCCGGGCAACAACGTGAGACTCTGTCTCAAAAAAAAAAAAAAAAAAAAAAAAAAAGAATGTATATAAGTAAAATAAAATACCCTGTTCATGTCCTCTGCCCCAAGCATGTCCATCTCCTTTCCCCCTTGCTCTTTAAGTTTGGTTAAGTATATGGCTGCTGCCTGTTCAAATTCCAGCCCTGCTATTTACTAGCTGTGAGACCTCAGGCACTCAAGTTCTCCTCATTAGTACTTTACTTACTTCTACCTCACTGAGTTGTAGGGACAGTAAAAGTACCCGCGTCAGTGAGTTGTTATGATAATTAGATGAGCTAATTCACGTGAACAGATTACAACAGTGCCAGGTACATATTGCACTATGTAAGCGTTGGCTCTTGTGATCAGTTTGGCATGTCTCATTTTAGAGCTTTCCTATGCCTTTTCCTACATACACGCCCATTCAGAAACAGATCATTTATGGATGTTTTTCTATATTTGACCAATGTTTCATACTCCTTCTGTGCTCATTACACCCTGCCCATGCCCAGCTCACATGCAATCAGGTTCTGACACCTTGAGGTCACAGGTCGACTCAAACTGACCCCTCCTGCAGCTCTCAGGTGAAGTTACAGCAGGGGCTAGACCAACTTCTTTACGTTATCCAAGTGGTAACTTTTTAGTAGCTAATAAAACATTCAGAAGGATTGGGTTTAGTCTCAGTTTTGTCACTAAATGGACTTCAAGGCCACAATAACACAGTAGAAATCCAATGGAATCCTTATTCCAACTCCAAAATACTTGAGGATAATGTGAATCTTTATGGAAAGTTTTTTGAGAGACAGCAACAAAAGGCAACCACATAGAACATAAGAAAACTTCCAAGAGGCCTCAGCTGATGTTCAATGAAGCAGAGGTGAACTGTCCCTGCTGAGGCCATCCCAGTTTGTAGATGTGTTGGTAAAATAAATGTCATTGTTTTAAGCCACTACATTTTGGCCTGGTTTGTCACGCAGTACGTAATTGGAATAAAGTGGTGGTTTTAATTTCCATTTTCCTGATGACTAATGATGTTGAGTATCTTTCCACATGGCAATTGGTCACAATTTATCTTGTTGTTAGTTGTAAGAGTTATTATTCTGGATTCAAGTCCTTTTAAAGATGTATGTATTGTATTCTCCCAGTCTGTGGCTTGCCTTTGTGTTTTCTTAATGTTGACTTTAGAGCAGCAGATGTTTTAAATTTTTATAAAGTAAAATTTATCCTTTGAGTATGTACAATGTTCTATTGCACTTTCTATATATTATCTTTAATCTTCACAATTTTCTCAAGGAGGGGTTATCATTGCCGTTTCACAAATGATGAAACTGAAGGTCAGAGTGGTTAACTTGAGAATAAGTTAAGAAATGAGACAACACAGTAAGAAACAGTACCAGGCATCAAACCCAGATATGTATGAGGCCAAAGCACAGATCTTTTCCTTCTGCCATGCAATAAACTTCAGTAAAACCTGTATTTGAAACTTGCCTCTTTGGCTTACTAATTATGACCCTGGAGAGGTTACTAAATCTCTAGGAACAGGTCTCAGTTCCTTATTCTGTAAGATCAGGAAAATGACATCCATATCTAAAGAATACCATGAGGATGGCTGTGTATGAAAAGGCATTGTAAACTGTCAAGTATCTTGTATTACTTATTTATCAAAACTATGCTAAGGAATTGGTTTCTCTCTCTAGTACTTTCTTATAATTTTGGGAAAACTTGATAATTTCTCTTTGGCTTTTTACCCCATAAAATGCTATAAAGATATAATTTTGCCTCCTCTTTTATGTATCAGATTATTTTTAAATATATAGAAAAAACAATGTATTTTTATCCAATATTCCTTTCAAATACCTAGCCCGCTTTCTTCCTGTGCTTACAACCAAAAAGTACTCTCTTTTTATTACTTTCCATGACCTTTTAAGATCTGTTAGCAAACACTGCAAGCTGGTCTCGGATGACCAACAAACCATGTATGAGCACTGGCAGGAGCAACATGCCAATGTCCCCGTTCAGTGGTCACATCCAGTCTGTGCCAGGAACAGGCCAGGGCAAGGCTGACACAGCCAGGGCCAACACCGCCTGCTTGCTCACGGATACCCATTGACTGCGGATGGTGCAGGACTGTGGACGCTATCACAGGTCAAGGTTGCATTGTGGGTAGGAGACTCCACAGCTGCAGAGGTCCCGCACCATCTGTGCAGGAAGACTCAATTATACTCAACATCATGAGACCCTTCTTGATTTTCTACAGTTATCTTCCTCTAGATTCTTAAAAATGGAAAACGCAACTTGGTGTTCAATTTCTTTAACATAAACAAAAAATGCCAGCTTAACTAGACTTGCTTTCTCTCCAAACTTGCTGTTTTCTCAAATCATCCCTGGGATGATGTTTTCTCAGATCATCCCTCATCCACATGGAGAATCCTTTGGATTAAAAATCCATAGGAGTTTGAATTTTTATGTTTCTAAAATAATTTATTTTTGATTATCATTTTCTGCTGTTAGTAAGCCAAGGGCTAGGTTTAGTAGGCTTTTTACGTATTTTACAAATTTATCTTGTTTCCAATAGTTTCTAGTTTAATTAAGTTGAATCACACTCCATGAACATTTTCGAAGGTCAAAGATAGTTGTATATCAGCAACTTCATATGGTTCTACCTAACTGCATTGTTAGGTAGAAGTGACGTTCTCTCTTTAGATAAATGGGTTAGTATTTGGTGGAAACACCCAATTTACTTCTGTATTTCTGCTTACCTTCTGATGCTTTCCCTTGGTCCTTCTCAACTTAATATTTAATTTTTATTAAGATCTCCTTGCCCTTTGCCCTGCCGTACTCCATGGTAGCTTAAAGATTATTTCAATCTTTCCTGGAAATATAGTTTGTAAATACATTAGTTCCAGAAGTGTCACCAAATCACAGCATTTTCCAAGCCTAAAAAACTATATCCACCACTGGAAGTAAGCAGTTGTTCTTTCATTTTCTTCTTAATCATCGAGCTTAGATGTTTTAGAAAAAGTATCCTTTATATCCCTGGCACAGTGGCTCATGCCTCTAATCCTAGCACTCTGGAAGGCTGAGGGAGGAGGCAATGAGTTCAAGACCAGCCTGAGCAGGAGCAAGACCCCCGTCTCTATTAAAAATAGAAAACATTAGCAAGACTGAAGATATCTTATATCTTCAGTTATTCCTGGAGTCATATGTGCAAGTCCAAGAACGAAGACAGGAGGTGGGTCATAAACTGACATGTTAATGAATAGTTCCACTGTTTCAAAAAATAAGCAAATAAATAATATTCTGTAAATGCTGTGAAATGTGTTTCCTGTCAGGCTTTTATCGAATGGTAAGTAGTGTTTCTCAGTGTTATGAGTCCTTTAAACATCAAAAAACTAAAATCCAAAACAAAACATGCTTCCGAATTTTTTTTCCCCAAGGTTATGTTTACTACTCCTAAGAATCAGTTCTTCTGTTGACTGGTAAAGTAAATTGATTTCATTCTCTGTTTATAGCAGTCAGAACACATAAAGGCCTGGAGTGATATTACTATGAAGAGCAGTATCATGGGGGAATCTTCTGCTAAATAGTAGTCTTTAGGATTTAAAAAGCATAGTTCTCAGAGAAGCCATGTTTGGTTTGCTTTTATAGTTTGTCACAAGGTGGGAGGGAGAAGCTCTACTTGGTAATGACAATGGTGGTTGTCACTGAATGTCAGTCAAAATGATGCTTCTGAACATTGGTGCTCTATGTACACCTGACATAGGACCACTGGTGTGCTAAAGCAAGAAGTAACTGTGCACGTCTCTTCTCAACCCTGCTGTCATGACACCATTCTGGTAGCCTGCAGTAAGCCATAGTGGGAACATTTACATCATGGAAATTGGCAAATGCTACAGATTAGTTACCTGTGCACACAACCCCCTCCCACCCTTGCCTGGAAAACCAGATATTAAACGTTTTCTAGCATACACTGCATAGGACTAAAACTTCTTGAATATTATTCTTACTGATGTTGAGTTGGCGATTCCTAAGGTACAAGAGGATACGATTCTTAACAGGTAGTTTGAATGAGGTCTGAAACTTTTAATATAAAATATCACTAATATCCTCCTGGATTTATGCCAGCAGAAACAGTTCGTAGTGAGATATCCTAGTTCTCAGGATCCTAGTTCCCCAGCATCCAAGCCTTCAGCGTAACATATCTGGCATTGGTCTAATGTCCTAGCGGTGTCAGTGTCTCTAAGACAGCTTGAATTTTCTGGAAGTCAAAGGGTGTTCTGACAGTTTGATAGAAAGTATTCCATGGATGTCAAATGTTTGTTTGAAAATTCTCTCTAGAAGGCTGTTCCAGAAACTGTATACACATCAGAGATGCCAATAAAAATCGAACTTAACTCAAAATTAAGTCAACTGACAAAGCTAAAAATGAAGACTCCCTTGCTATCCAAAAGCAGTTAGAACATTTCCAGAGTTTAGTTAGCTAAATGCTGTCATTATGTTGTTATATACGTCTCTCTCTCACTTTTATGGTTCTGTATTTTTGTGCTTCTATCTTGTCATTTGGTGTTTGTACAGATTGTTCCCTAGATCAGAGACTGTCTAATTCTTATGTTACTCATCACATTTCTTACTACAGGGCTACCTGTGCCACAGATAGACATAAATGTTCTGGGGGATAGTAATAAGTTTTGAAAAGACTTTCACAGAATAAGATTCACTCAGCAACCCACTTCAATTAACAATATTCTATCTCATCCTTTGCCCACATCTCTCACACTGAAGCTTATGTCCATTTATTGTTTGGAACTCAGGGGAGAGAGGGAACAGCTGGTCACCATCTTCCACATAATGGCCCTTCATATTCGTATTTGGGTGGAGATTACATTGAAGATGGAACCTTATGGCTTACTATTAGATTGGCTGAATAGGCTTTGTTCTTTAAAAATGTTAAAATTACTATTACCTATCCTCCTATTGCTCTTTTAAATGAGTTTATGATTTTTTTTCCCTTAATTTCAGTGGTTTTCCAGGTTAGGAAGTTCAAGTGACTAGACATTTGAAAATGTCAGTATCATTATGCTCTTTTGTGGTCTTCATTCACCTCACCAACTTTCACTATTGTTTGGCTCCACAATAATTCCAGTCAATTCTTGAAACACAGTATGAGACATGTTTTCAATGCCTATGGTCCAGTTTAAGTGAGCTTCCCCCAGAATATTGTATTATTTCTTACCTTATTAGTCACATGCTCCATTTCCATTCTGAATTCTAATAGTCTACATGAAATAAATTGACTTTAAAATTTATTCATATTTCTTGCTTTCTCATATCATTTTGAACTTTTTGCTTTTCCTTTATGACTATTTTTCTTCCTCTTTGAATCTGTTATGTCTAAAGAATGCTATTTATATTTCCTTTTACTTCTATTAATTGCAGCTTAGCTCTTGAATAAGGTTTTTTCATTTTATTCCAATAAAGGGTTATAGTTTTATAGAACTTTGTGAAGAAAAATGGTCATTTTTAATTTTATTCCAATGGCCACACAATGTTCCTTCTTTAGCATCTGTCTTTGTCAGAAACAGTATACAGATCATCAAAACATTTTCTTAGCATTACCTGTAGATTTGGAGTGCTTTTGATATAATAGAAAAGATAATATAGTTCCCTTCCCTCCCAATAGCCAACAAACTATTTAGCAGACTGAGGAATGTCAAAGTACTAAAGAAAGAAGACTTTCCATTTAGACAAATCATACTCTTACTCCTGAAGTGTAAAATATTTCCAAATATCATCTCAGAGACTGGAAAGACTGGATGTAACTACCTTTATTCTGGAACATGTCTGAAATCACAGTTTAAGGAAAAAACTAAAAGGTCAAAACTTTAGAGAAATTTCTCCTGAGTAGTGCTCATTTTGCACATTCTTCCCCAGGAGGTTGTAACAGAGAATAGAAACTCTTAATTTTTGAAACTCTCTGCTAAAATTCCTGTGTTTGGAAGGTCAGATTACCTAGTCAGAAACAGTACTTTAGTTTTACTGAAATAAAAAGCTTTACTTCTATATTTTACTAAAGGATGAATTTTTAAATTATATCTCATTGGCCTCTCAATTTAAACTGAAATTTATAGTATTTTTTTGAAATTGTGACTTTGACAGAGAAAACGAGACCAGTGAATGTTTATAGGCCTACCCAGAAGACAGTTGTTTTAATAATTTCCACAACATAGCTTGTAGAATACAAAATTAGGGTCATACTCAGCCTTTGTTATGAGAAGATGATGTGCTCATGTTTAAGCAAATTTGGTGCATCCCACTGGGTTATGTGTCATTCAGTGAGATGTGCTCTGAGTCAGGGGCCAGATGGTGGATGCAGAAGTCTTTTGCTAGAATACATTTCTATAGCGGATGACATCACATTGGACTTGGTGACCAGGCAGACACTGAATGCAACTCAGTCATGGTACTTAAATCACATTAAGACTCTCTTTTATTTATGGCTCTCCTTGTGATTTTGTCTGGCTTTATGTCTAATTGCTAGCCTCCATGTGGCAATATGACATGCTCCAGTTCTGTATTCTACCTTTGCCAAAATGAGCTCTGTGTCCCTTTCGGAGGTAGAGTTTCCAGGAAAAGAAATTGTCATATAAATCAATTATAATTAAGAACTAACTTAAAATTAAAAGGACATTTTACTTTTTATATGCTACTTTTCATACTCTTCATACTATTCAGGCCAATTTTATTACTGTTAGTGTGGGCACTTTCTGTTGTAATTACAGAATTTTAGAGGTGGAAAGACAAGAGATCGTGTAGCCCAATCCCTAGTGATAGGAAAACTAAAATCAATTATGAATTTAGGGTTTTGTGTTTGGCTAAAGCAGGGTACAACCCAGGTCTAGAAATCAAGTTACGATACTTGGTTTGGTATTCTTTCCACTGCTCCCTAGCTTTGTTCCAATAACAACCGCTAGACTTCAAAGTTGCTTTCATCATTGGCACTGTCATCATAGCAACATCATCAACTGACCACAGTGGGAAATGCCATTTCTTTTTTGAAAAACCAAGGTCTTCTATTTGTATAATTTTATTTTTTCTTATGATCAGGGGGAAATTGTATTTATTTAGTAAAAGGAAAAGCCAACTATGGCTTTATCATTTGGGTGTCTCTGTGTCATAGTATCAGAGAAAGCAGCTGTGTGAAAATCTGTGGCAATGAAAGACGGGCAGAGCTGCTCTCGAAACAGAAGCTCTCTTCCTTCCTTTATCAGTTTTAACAAATGTTTTCTGAACACCTCCCTCTTCTTCAGTGCTATTCCATAAGGAAGCAAAGTTTTTTGTTTTTGTTTTTGTTTTCGCCTAGGCTGGCTCTTTAAGCATAACCACTGGGCTGAGATTGAAATTGCTTTAAAGGAAGTCTCCTTCCTAACAGCTCCTGGTGCTAGTTCTAGTATCTCTGATGTCCACTTTCAGATTCTTTTCAACCTGCCTAGCTTGTCAAACTTACCATTTTCTCTACAGCTCCTACTCAATATATAATCCTTCTGGCATTTTTCTTAGTTGTTGACTTATATTTTGTTCTCATCCACACTAGTGGCATCAACCTGAAGGACCTGTTATAAGGATTAATATTTACCTGTAACAGACATAAAATGCCTTTCCTGCAGCAGGAAGTGGCAACATCCAACACAGGTACAACTGTATTCATCACAATAAGACTTTGGGTCACAGATTCTTAAATTATAGTACAATCTTAGTTTTCACAATCCTTGATAATATTTTACTTTTACTTTTTATTTTTAGAAACAGGGTTTCACTGTGTCACCCAGGCTGCAGTGCAGTGGCAGGATCACGGTTGCATTCCACTGCAACCTTGAACTCCTGGGCTCAAGTGATCCTCTTGCCTCAGCCTCCTGAGTAGCTAGAACTACAGGTGCATGCCACCATAGCCGGCTAATTTTTTTTAAGTTTTTTGTAGAGATGGGGCTTTATCATGTTGGTCAGGCTGGACTTGAACTGGCCTCAAGTGTTCTTCCCACCTTGGTCTCCCGAAGTGCTGGGAGTATAGGTGTGAGCCACCATGTCTGGCTGCATTGCTCTTCTTTAAACCATTAATACGAAAATATTTACTAAAAGTGATTAGGCCAAAGCCTTAAGACAGATGTCTAGTAAAAGAGATCGATTCACCTAAAAGCATATAGAATTTACAACTCTTAAACCCAAACCCTACCAACAAAGTTATATATTTGCTTTAGAACCAAAGAGGTAAGTATTTCAGATATTACTCCTAAAGGATCAGTGGAGTTTGTTCATTAAATTTAAGCCAGTTTGACAGGATTATTTAGCTTTATCTTTGCTAAGAAATAAAACCTCTGGAGTGGAAAGTAGTCACTTGGGAAATGGTTAGATTTTCATTCCATTATGGTAGTTTTGTAGGTCAATTCTTTTTTATTCTCTTTTGGTAATTTCCTTTTGGACAGACTAGACCTTTGTGAAGTAATAGTTTCAATATTTTTGCAAACTGAATATAATTAAGACAAGCAGGGGTATAGCATGTTAGAACCATAATGGGGTGCAGTGGGGAGCGAGGAAGGGGAGACAATATGGCTGGAAGAAGCTTGCTTGCTCTTTATAATGGGAATTGTAAACTATCTCTATGTGAGAATAACTTTCAAAAACGAACAACAAAAAAAATCAACCAAACAGAAAAACAACAAATAATAAAAACTAAAAACCTCCCCTCCAGGTATGGTGATAAAGTCCACAACCTGTTTCACCCAGGAAAGGGTTAAGACAATCACAGAAATCCCTTCTGCTTGCCAGTGACTGTTTAGGGGGGGCCCTGTCTGCCCACGACATCGTGGGAGGTCCGCTAGAGTTATTCCAATTTTTTCTTGTTTCTAAAACTTAAAAAAACTTCGCTGATTTTGAGGATTTACTATTTAAAATTTTCTAAATCAGTAGTTACAAAATATCCACACCAAATGTTTAACTGAATTTCCCTTCTCCCAAAAGAATGAATGTAACAAAGTGTAAGATAAATATAAGAAAGTGACAAATAAATAATAGATTCAGGCAATAGTTTTAAGTAAATTCTCTAGGTATATGTCAGGTTAGAGTCTAAAGAAAACAAATCCAACTGAAAGGACTTTAAATTATGTTATTATAGGGGGGCAACCCTTTGATACGAAGTCCAAGTTCCCCGATTCTTAAAAAACCTACCACCTATTGCCTTCACAGATTCCAAAGTAGCCACTGCAAAAGGGGCAACTCAAAGAAATCTTGTTTATTACCAATGTGAGTTATGAATAGTTCAGGGATTCTTTTTTTTCTGGACTAGAGATCAGGATGCAGAGTCTTCTCTATAACTTCTTTTTCTGGGACCCCACTCTGGTTCCTGGTTGGCCTACTATGCGGTAAGGATAGGAGGTGGCAGATTTTTTGCTTCCACAAAGAGAGAAGCAGCCCTTTACCAATGAACTTAAATGAAAGGTAAGACAAATGCAGAGCACAGGAAACCAAAAAGTGCTAAGGTCCAAAGATTACAAGAGAGAGAAAGTGCCCTCTGCCTAGAAGCAATCACTTTTAACCTCTGTTAACAGGAAAAACTCTACTTCATAACACTTGGCCCAATAGCCAGAACCTGTTGTGCTGCTGCTCGTGAGGAATAGAATCGGAGAAAGGTATACTCACTCTTGCAAACTGCAGTGTGTTGGTAACATGTCTGCAAGAGAAATGAGATTTAGAACACTTTGCTTGGGGTCCTAATAGTTAAAAGCATAGGCTCTGATGCCAAACGACCTGAGTTTGAATTCCAGCTTCACTATTTACCAATTGTTGGAAAAGCTGGTCTTCATGCCTTATTTTTCTCATTGTAATAATGCTATAAAATATTTTCTGCTTCACTAGATTGCTATGAGAAACAAAGTAAGATTAACATAGGTAAAATATTTGGAATAGTGCCTGGTGTATAGCTAGTGCTCAAAACATATTATCTATCATTATAAATGCTATGATATGATGATTATTCTATCTGGCTACAAAAAAGGAGTTTTGCTTTAAAAGGAAAAACAAAAATGAGTGGCAACTGGAGAGGATAATGGGGGTAAAAAGAGTTTTTTTTGTTTTAAGATAGGGGAAAAAGTGTGGAGAGGTGGTGCTAACTGGGAATGGGATTTTACCACGAGAGCACAGAAAGTGAGAGCAAGACCAGGGAAGAGTGATTACAAGAGAGAGATCTTGATGAAGGAATGATGAATTTAATTTCAGTAAGGGAGTGAGGGAGAACATGGCGGGGCTGGTGGCTGAGATTCAGTGAAAAGGTGGTAAGATCAATGGATTATAGGCCCTGGTGGGGTTGAAGAATTACTGGAGTCAAGGTAAGAGAGAACAAAACTGGAAGGACAGGAAGTGGTAATTCAGAGTAGGATACTGAAACGGAGAAAAAAGGTGGGGCTGAAGTTGTGGATACCGACAAGGTTTAGAGCATGATCATGAGAGTACAAGACCAAGGAAGGGTGAAGTTAGAGACATCCTGTGAAATTATGTTTCTTACAATGGCACAGAGGCCCTGCATGACCAGCTCCACATTACTTCTCTGACTTTACCTCCCACTTTCCCCCTTGCTTTTCTCTAGCCACGATGGCCTTCTTGCTGTTCCTTCAGCACACCAAGCATGTTCCTGTTTCAGTCTTTGCACTTGTACTTCCTTCAGCCCATTGCACTCTTCCTCAAGATAATTATACTGCTAACTTCCTCACCCTCTCTTGCTCTAATATCACTTTTTCAGGATGATGAAATCTCAAGATTTAGGATGTCGGTAGTGCTGTACAGAGTAACCAAGAGCTAAAAATGTTCAAGGCTCTGGCACACAGGGGAAGTGTTAGATAACGTCGACAAGGAGCTGTGAGTGGTATAGTCTGGAAGCGTGAGCTTCAAAGTGAGGATTTTTAGAGAGGAGGGAGGAAGACGAGTATAGCAGTTACCACGAAGAACAAATAGGATCTGACCTTTCTTCCCTCTTATGAGAATAAAAAAATTTACTGTTGTGTCAGCTTTAACACTTAGAGCCCTTTGGTTTTAGCAGTAACTATGTGGGGCGGTGATTTCCTTTTAAACTGTGTGAGCCCACACCGCACTGCAGATGGCATTCTCTACTAGAGTTCCCAAGCATCAGCTCAAACAGTACATCAGTTTCAGTCTTAGAGAGAAGGGCATTTGCCTGCTGTGTCAGAAGAAGAAATACTACAATAGCGGATGTCTAACAGAGGAAATGGATCTTTCACATTATTTATAAGAGAATACAAGTTTCTCACATCTTCCTAGTGAATGGCTCTAAGTCCTCACAGTATTGGCCTTCTGGGTGAGAAGTGGTCTCATGAAAATATGATCTGTGGACCTCCCAAAGTGTTGAATATATGATACAAAATAATAGGGTCTAGAAAAACCATAATTACACAATATTTCACTTATGTTCACTAATGTTTCAGTACCAAAATAACATCATAATAGATGTCACTTTCACTTCCTATCAATTTCTATCAGTCTGATGAAATATACATATCTAGAGGCTGCAGAGAGTAGAAAGAAAGCACTGTTCTGATACTCTAAAAGGACTGACTTAAAAGTTATGTGAAGAAAAAAAATAGAAGATTTGAGGCATCTAAAAAAAACAGTACTTCGAAGCATAAGTACTGTCTTATAATGTAATGTCATATTGGTTTAGGGAAACAATATATCACTACAATTTACGTGAACCAGTCTATCAACCAAATAAAGACTATATTGCAGGATCCTCTAATTCCTAAAAACCGACAAAGAAAAATTTAAAAAGTCACAGTGTTGGAAAAGAAATTAGTATATTTTGGCAAATCAGAAATTGTAAGTAATCCCTGAAAAAACAGAAGGAAAACGAAATCTGCTTAAAAGAAGAAACTTTAATCCAAACTGTGCATGGGAAGACTGCTACAACAGGTGAGTGAGAAGGGTTCTGGAGACTGGGGTGCTTTTAGTTCAGGCATGGGAGGGGCATGACATTGCTCTACAATACCAAAAAGAAAAAAAAAGGGCTCCATTTCTAGAAGACTTGATGTTTACATGTTGTACTCCTTCCCTGCAATCACTAGAAATAGGTATAATCAATAAAACATTTGCAGAAAGGCTAATAAGGAATCTAAAACATAAGATGAGCAAATAAGAATCAAAAAATATTTGAGGAAAACCAACACCATGAAAGAAGGGCAAATAACAAACAGAGCTAATCCTGAGAAAACAATAGAGAAAAAAAGACTTAAAAACATATATAACTAATTCTTGAGAGAGCCAAGAGGAAATGACATCCATGAAACAAAATGGGCTCTTAAGAACAATTAACGATCTTAGAAATATAAAGTATTGAGGGAGGGCTTCAAGATGGCTGACTACAGGTACCCCTTACTTCTCTCCTACACTATACGAACCAAAATAGTGAGGAGATAATCACGCTTCTAATAGATCATCCAAGATCGAACACTATAATTCACCAGAAAAGTGACAGGAAACGCCTAAAGCAAGGAAGGAGAGGGAAATGAGGCAGCCTAAGCCAGGATCAGGGAGAACAGGGAGAGACTCTCCAGTGTGAAAAAAGGGTAAGTGGGATACCCCCAGCAACACACATGCCCACCATGGACTCCAGCACAATCTGAAAACTTACATAAGGAGCTGCCAGCAGATGGTGCAATAGCACTGCTCTAGGGAGGGAGCTTGTGCTAGGCCCCACACACTCTCGAGACCTGAGGAGCTACAGCCAAGGGGACGTTTTAGAGCCCTGGACCCAAGTGGCGCCAGAGGTGAGGTGTGAGTGAGGTGTGTGTTCCCCACCCACTGACCTAGGCTGCCTCCACTGAAGGCAGTCCAGTCCTCCCCAGTGTCAGGGCCACAGTGCGTCTGCTGCCAACTCCCATCCAAGCACTTTGCTGGGGACCTAGGGATTGCTCTGCCCCTGCCTACCATGGCTGGTGCCTGCACACACCATCAGGAGGCCTGAGGACAAGCCTGTCCAGCCTGGCTTTGCTTTCTCTGATATGCCAGGGCATGCAGTCTGGAGGATAGGGGGTTGCCCAGCCCAGTCTACCACCTTTGGCACTTGAGCATTCCTCCTGGAGGCCTGAGGTTGGGCCTACCCACCCTGCTGCAACCACCACAGCTGGCACCTACTTGCATGTGCCAACTGTAGGCTAGAGACTGGTCCACCCAGCACATCACAGCTATTGCCAACACCAGTGCATACCAGTTGGGACTCAGAGGGTCATTCTACCACTGCTATTGCCATCTCCCACACCATGCTGGCTGCCCAGGGGCCTGAAAACCTGCCCATCTGCTTGACCCACTGCTGCCACTACCAGCATCCAAGTAACTCACCTGAAGACCCAAGAATTGGCCCGCTTGCATCTGGTGACACAGGTGCCAGTGTATGCTGCCCTGGGGACCAAGGGCAGGCATGCTCAGCCCACTGTTGCCACCACTGGGGCCCATCTGGCATCCCAGTCCCCAGGAAAACTTCAAAACAGCCTCAACTAATAACTGCACCTTAAGCCACCAAGGAAATCCCAGATACCACTGATGCTGTTTATAGCTGAAGAAATCATACAAGGACTACACTACTGCATGCACCCAGAATCGAAGCCAAAATGCCCTGTCTAACACCACAGCAACATCTTCAAGAAAAAGTCCTCTGCTACAAGAGTAAATTCAAAACATGGGAAGAAGCAACTATTAAACCAGATGCAAAGATATCAAAGTGAGGACAGATGAAACATGAAAAAGCAAAGAAACATGACAACTTCAAAGGAATATGATAATTCTCCAGAAACAGATCTCAATCAAAAAGAAATTCAAGAAATCCTGGAAAAAGAATTCAAAGTATTGATTCTAAAGAAGCTCAGTGAGATACAAAAGATTCTGAAAAATAATACAAAAAAATCAGGAAAACAATTCAGGATATAAATGAGAAATTTACCAAAAAAGATAGATATCATAAAAAAGAACCAAACAGAAATTCTGAAACTAAAGAATTTATTACATGAAATACAAAATACATTTGAAAGCTTCAACAATAGATTAGATCAAGTAGAAGAAAGAATCTCAGAACTGGAAGACAGTTCTTTCAAAATCACCCAGATAAAAATAAAGAAAAAAGAATAAAAAAGAATGGATCAAGTCTTTGTGACATACAGGACACCAGAAAGAGACAAATATTCAGGTTATCCAATGTCCCAGAAGGTGAAGAAGGAACAAAAGGGTTAGAAAATCTATTTAACAAAATAATAGATGATTATTTCTCAAGTCTAGTGAGAAATTCAGATATAGGATATAGGAGCCCCCAGATATAGAAGCCCCAAAGATCCCCAGATATAAACCTTTTTAAAGGTCAGGAGAGAATGGGATTAGATATTCAAAAACTGAAAGAAAAATCTATCAGCCAAGGATATCATACCCAGCAAAATTATCCTTCATAAACAAAGGAGATCAGACAATCAATAGCTAAAGGAATTCATCAACACTAGAACAGTCCTACAAGAAATGCTCAAGGAAGTCCTGAACCTGTAGTTGAAAGAACGACATTTATCATCATGAAAACAAGAGTATAAAACTCACTGGCAAAGCAAACAAACAAATGAGGAGGAGAAAGGACTCAAATGGAAAACCAAACCACCAAACCACAAGGACAAACAATAAGAGAAAAAGAAAGAAGTGAAGAATATTCAAAACAAACAGAATACAAGTAATGACAGGAACAAAACCTGTCACATATCAATAATAACCATGAACGTAAATGAATTAACTTCTCCACTTAAAAAGATATAGATTGGCTACAAAAACCTGATTCAACTACATGCTACCTGTAAGAAATGCGCTTTAAAAAGATACAGACTGGATAAAAAAACCCTGATCCAACTATATTCTACCTACAGGAAATGTACTTTACCTGTAAAGACAAATGTACATTGAAAGTAAAGGGATGTTTCTGAAAAAGCTACTCCACTCAAGCAGAAACCAAAAGTGAGCAGGAATAGCTAGCTATACATATATCAGATAAAACAGACTTTAAGTCAAAAACAGTAAAAAAGGACAAGAAGGTCATCACATAATGTTAAAGAAATTGATCTGCCAAGAGGACACAATTCTAAATATATACACCAAACAATTCTAAATAAGTACACCCAACACTGGAATACTCAGATTCACAAAGCAAATATTAATAGATCTAAAGGAAGAGACTTTAATACAATAATAGTGGGGGACTTCAACAACACCCCATTCTCAGCATTAGACAGATTACCTAGACATAAAATCAAGAAAGAAACACTGGACTTAAAACTGGACTTTAGATCAAATGGATCTAATAGACATTTTCACAACATTTTATCCAACAACTACAGAATACACATTCTTCTCATCAGCACACAGAACATTCTCCAAGACAAACCGTATATTAGGCCATTAAACAAATCTCAACCAATTTTTAAAAATCAAAATCATATCAAGTATCTTCTCAAACCACAATGGAATAAAATCAGAAATCAATACCAAGAGGAACTCTGGAAACCATACAAATACATGGGAATTAAACAACATGCTCCTGAACAACCACTGGGTCAATGAAGAAATTATGATGAAAATCAAAAAATTTCTAGAAACAAATGAAAATGGAAACACAACATACCAAACTTGTGGGATACAGCAAGGCTGTCCTAAGATGGATATAGCAATAAATGCATACATCAAAAAAGTAGAAAGATTTCAAATAAATAATCTAACCATGCACCTCAAAGAATTATAAAAGGACAACCAAACCCAAAATTAGCAAGAGAAAAGAAATAATACAGATCAGAGCAGAACAGAACAAAACAGAGAATGAAAAAACAATATACAGGATCAATGAAATGAAAAATTGGTTCTTTAAAAAGATACACAAAATTGATAAACTGCTAGTTAGAATAACCAAGTGAAAAGACTAAAAAAAAAATCAGAAATGAAAAAGGAGACATTACAATGGATACTATAGAAATAGAAAAGATCATCAGAGACTATTAAAAACAACCATATGCTAACAAACTGGAAAACCTAGAGGAAATGGATAAATTCTTGGAAATATAAAACCTTCCAACACTGAATCAGGAAGAAACAGAAAATCTGAACAGAACAATGATGAGTAGCAAGAATGAATTAGTAATAAAAGTCTTTTGAAACTTTTTATCAGTAATAAAAAGACCCAAAACTTTAATACTACCAGGAGAAAACACAGGAAAAACTCTTCAGGACATGTGGCAATTATTTTAAGACCTCAAAAGCACAGGCAACAAAAACAAAAATAGATAAGTGGGATTTAATTAAACCAAAAAGTTTCCACACAGCAAAAGAAACAATCAACAGAGTTGAAGAGACATCAGTTAGGCTGATTAGCAGAATGAACATAGCTCAAGAGTCAATAGTTTGTTGGAAGACTGAGCTAAAGAAATCTCCCAGGGCACAGTGCAAAAAAAAAAAAAGTAACAGAGACATAGACAATAGATTTAGGAGTTGTAATAACCATCCAAAAGAAGTGTCACAAGGAGAGAACTGACAGAACTGAAGAAAATAAGCAAAGAAATAATGCAAAGAAATATCCCAGAAGTTAAAACAATTACGTCTTCAAATTGAGAGGGCTCACAAAGTGTTACACAGAATGAAGAAAAAGACACATCTCAGTGAACTTTCAGAACATTAAGGAGAAAAAGATAATGTTAAAATTTCCATGCTGGGAGGAGGGGGGGAGAAAAATTGATGAAAGGATTAGATCAGATTGGCACCAGACTATCCACAATACTGGTCCACAATATGAGGACAATGGAAAAATATTTTCAGAGGTCTAAGGGAAAATCTATTATAGCCCTAGTAAAGATGGAAATAAATACATCTTCAGATGTATAGACTCAGAGAGCTTATCACCTATCAGCCTTTTCTGAGAAAGTTCCTTGAGGATGTATTCCAACAAAAGATAAATTATTCCAAGAGTAAGATGTGTATATATAATCACTAAGGGCAAAAAAACCAATAAAAATGTAAGCGTTAAAATGCAAAGTATTGATTAAAGAATAATATGGAAGTAGAAAGGTATACCCAATTGAGACAAAATGTAGATTGGTGGTTGCCACTGCTTAGGTAGAGGAAAATAGGGAGCAAAGGCTTACTGTGTACAAGGTTTCTTTTGGGGTAATGAAACATTTTGGAACTAGGTAGAGGTGGCTGGCACACAACATTTTGAATGCACTAAATGCCACTAGACTGTTTACTTCAAAATGGCTGATCTTATGTTCTATCAATTTCACTTCGACATACAAAAACGTTCCACGAAAAAAGTGACTAATTCAGCTTGGAACTCAAAACAACTGCATATAAGTTTTTCTCTCAAATAACCATCGTAGTTCAGTATGAATCAGAAATGCTTTATGTGTTTTTCGCATTTCTTCACAAGGAATATTAAGTAATGAAAGATCAAGACTTAATGAAATTAATAAATTATAAGAAATGATATGGAAGCCAAATTTCAAATGATCAGAAACAGGGTGAGGTTGCTAAATGGGAGCACACTAAGGTTCTTGTGTCACTACAGGGAAAAGACAGATACTGACTGAAGGAGGATGCTAATTAAAAATTAGGTGAATATTTCTCAGTTTTAAGAGTGAGGAAATTATGGAAGCAGGAGTGATTTCAACAAAGGTCCCCTTTCCCCTACTCCCGACACTAAACCTTTGCTTCTCCTAAACCAGATGGCTGCTGGGACTTATAGGCAATTGGCATAGATGTAAACGAGGCTTGGGTCTTTGTTGGGGTCCTAACAGAAAAGAGAACCGATACGGAACTTTCTTCTGCATGTGTTGAAGTTTAGGGGGAAGGACCAGAAGGTGATGAATCCTAGGGAGAGTTCGACTATCAGGTATATGTGGACTCCGAGGGAGATCATTTTTGGCCCTCGTGTAAGTGCACTATCTTTCTGAAACTCAAAAAGTTGAATGGGTAGACTGAGTCCTATTTGTCCTTTCCTTGAGAATGAGAAATTATGGAGAGTTCAGGGACCAGAGATATTCTTCAGGTACTGCCACTTGACTTTTTACTGCTTGGAGTACTACCAACACTGAGGTCATCCCAACAAACAGACAAGACCCCAATGAGCTGCAAAAGAAAAATAATCCATTTCAGGTAGCCCAGCAATAAGAAAGAAGAAAATCAGCAGAATAATCAGAAAATGTCTTTAGTAAAACAGAAATGCTAGAGAAGAAAGATGAAAACACAAATAAGAATAAATAAAAACATTCAAGGAGATTCAAGTACACCAGCACACACCCCTTACAAAAGCTTAGTAACATTATTTTTGAAATAGAACTTTAAATAACTTTAAAAGGGGGATGTGCTCACTGTAAGTGCAACAAATACCTCAAAGTACAAAGCAAACATACATAAATAGAAATCATGAAGGCAAAGAGTTGAAGAACAGATCAAAGCAATCTATCATGCAGATAATGGAAATTTCAGAAGGAGAAAAAGAAACACATGGAAAAAATAAAATTATTCAGCAGGTAGTAGCAGAAAATTCTACCTGAGTTAGAGAGACTGGAGCCTGCTCATTAAGTTTCGAGCTGGACTGATGAAAAAAACACATATTTAGATATGCTCAATAAAGTTCCTGAGCTCTTTTTTTTTTTAATAATGTAAGTTCATGAACTCTTAAACAGATAATCTTATAAATATTCAGGCAGAAAGAACGAGTTACTTATAAGGAAAAAAGTCAGACTAGCAATGAAACAGCCAGTCTATCCACTCTGAGACAAATAACATCTATGTATCCTGAGAGAAAAGGACTGCCTACAACAATCCTTTACTGGGTCAACTTATTATTCAGCTTCTAGGGTAAAAGTAAAACAATGAACTAGAAAAAAGACCTCAAGATGGAATAAGAGAAAAAAGAAAGAGCCATGCAAAATCAAGTTTAAATGGGGAAGAATAGATTTCTTAGGATTATGAAAATACGGACTCAAAACTTTTGAAACAGAAAAGATGGGTAGTAAAATGATTCTGAAGAGTTCATGAAAACACTGAAGGAGAAAGTCTATTCTATAGAAGGCCAGGAAACTTGCTCTGCTAGTTTATCAAGACATAGTATGAAAAAATCCCTGTAATCAAATAAACATGACATTGATTTACAAAAAGAGGAAAGGAAGAGTTGAACAGAACAGAGATTCTAGATGCAAATCCCAGGTTACACAAGAATTTGATATGTAACAGAGCCGTGGTTTAAGTCTGTTGGACAAACTGTTTAATGAATGGTGCTGGTAACCCATGTGGAAGGAAGAGAGAAACGAACTCCTATGCTGTACCACAAGCTAAAATCAATTTCAAATGGATTAAAGACAATTTTTTTAAAAAATTACAAGAAAAGGAAAGATATTTCTCTTTGCCTTATAAGATCCTGTACAAATATATGTATAAAAAGCTAACAAGAAAATCTCCAATCAATCCAATAAAAGATGGGAAAGGAAAAGAAACATTAAGTAAGCACAACACATAGGCCAGTGTGGTGGTGCACACCTAGCACTTTGGAAGGCCGAAGTGGAAGGATTGCTTGAGGCCAGGAGTTTGAGATCAGCTTGAGGAAGGGTGAAATCCCATCTCTACCAAAAATAGAAAAATTGGCTGGGCGTGGTGGCTCATGCCTGTAATCCAAGCACTCTGGGAGGCCGAGGCAGGTGGATCGTTTGAGCTCAGGAGTTTGAGACCAGCCTGAGCAACAGCGAGACTCCGTCTCTACTAAAAAATAGAAACAAATTACTTGGACAGCTAAAAATATATAGAAAAAATTAGCCAGGCAAGGTGGCACATGCCTGTAGTCCCAGCTACTTGGGAGGCTGAGGCAGGAGGATCACTTGAGCCCAGGAGTTTGAGGTTGCTGTGAGCTAGGCTGAAGCCATGGCACTCCAGCGGGGGCAACAGAATGAGACTCTATCTCAAAAAAAACAAAAAACAAAAAAAAACCAAAATTAGCTGGGCGTGGTGGCATGTGCCTGTTGTTCCAGCTCCTAGGGAGGCTGAGGCAGGAAGTCACTTGAGCCCAGAAGTTTGAGGCTGCAGTGAGCTATGATGACATCAGGGCATTCTAGCAGACAACAGAGTGAGACCCCGCCTCAAAAAAAAAAAAAAAAAAAGCACAATACATAGAAAACACAAAATAATATGGTGAGAGTAAGTGCAAATATATACTCACCAAAATATGAATACATGAATGGTTATATTCATCAATTCATCTCAAATTGTGTGAAATAATAAGAAACCTAGCTCTGTGTCATTGACAAAGGTCACCCCTAAAATGACATTAGGAAGAAAGGAAAAAAGATACTTACTGCACCCCCTTTTATTTTTATTTGAAAAACTGAACAATCTACCAAGCAGACACAATAGTCATGATCCTCTATAGAGTTAAAAACAATGTTTGGAAATTCAGAAAGGAAAATCTGAGGATCAAAAGAAATTGACACAATAGCAATTACACTGAGATTCTATTTTTCACAGAATCTGATGATAAGCAGGGAATATATTAGTAAGACAGAGATAATTTAAATAGCAGCATTTAAATCCTAAATATATTTGGTATAAATCATGTATAAAAATATATGAATATAAACTATATATCACATATATAAAACTCTGAAAACATATATAAAACCCGAAAAACAGATTACATGCTGTTTTCAAACACACTAGATATAACAAGTAACTACATGTCTTGGACCACTGAGGAAATTTCAACAAATTCCCAAAAGGTAGAAATTGGTTAAAAAGGAAATCAAAGTTGAAATGTAATATAAAAATTAAATGACAGTAGCTCTAATATATCTAAACCTGTGGGACACAGTCAAATTGATATGTGTAGAAAAACATGTTGCCTTACATGTAATTACTAGAAAACCAGAAAAGCTATAAATAAACTTTAGGTTCTAGAGGGTAGAAAAGTTGGGTTAATGGATAAAATACCAGAACCAGGTTCTTGGAAAGACTAACAAAAACAGATAAAAGCTTCAGTAATTTTAATTAAGGAAAAAAATAGTAGTAAACATTAGTAAGTGAAGAAACAATGATATAGATTAAATAACTTGTAAGAGGATGCTATCTAAACATTAAACTAAAATTTTGGGAAATCTATTCTAAATAATCTTCTAGAAAAATATAACCAAAATTGGCTCAAAAAGAGGAAAAAAAACCCTAACAACCTATGATTACAGAAGAAATAGTAAAAGGAACCAAAAGATCTCTCAAAAGGTAACAAACTTAGATAAGTTTATGGATGAGTATTATCAAATCTTTAAGAAAGCAATATTAGGCTGAGTGCTATGGCTCAATGCCTGTAATCCTAGTACTCTGGGAAGCTGAGACGGGAGGACTGCTTGAGGCCAGGACTTGGAGACCAGCCTGAGCAGGAGTGAGAACCCATCTCTACAAAAAATAGAAAAATTAGCTGGACATGGTGATGCGTGCCTGTAGTCACAGCTACTCAGGAGGCTTAGGCAGGAGGAGAGCCTGAGCCCAGGAGTTAGAGGTTGCAGTAAGCTATGATGACGCCACTGCTGTCCAGCCTGGGCAACAAAGCTAAACGTTGTCTCAAAAAATAAATAAACAAAATTAAATTAAATTAAATTAAAAATAAAAAAAGAAAGCAATATTGTCCATGATATGAACACTCTTTCAGAGCACAGACAAATTTAAGCTTCCCAACTCATTTTACGAGGCCAGCACAACTTAGACACAAAATCCAGACAAATAAAGCAGAATCCGAGAGAAGAAAGGCCAATATTACTAATAAACACACATGAAAAAATTCCTCAGTGAAATACTGGTTAAGAATCTCTTATCTGAAATGCTTGGGACCAGAAGGTTTCAGATTTTGGAATATATATGCATATACATGATAAGATATTTTGGGGATGGTACTTAAGTCAGGATGTCACAAAAGGATTTGACAAACTAATTCTAAAATACATGTGGAAGAGAAAAATGCTCAAAAATAGCCAAATTTTATTTTTAAGAAGAAAAACAAGGAGAAAAGTAAATTTTGTACCCCACTTAAATTTGCCTTAAAATAGCTCATTTATGAATAATTTACCTCCTCCAGGAAAACGGAAGTAAACAAAATATATGAAATCACTGATCTCAAAAAATTTATATAAGGATTTCTTAAAATGATGGATTAATAAAATTTCCTATAAGCACCAAGGAACTAACAAGGCAGTGAGGAATTACCAAGTCAAAAAATCTAAAAGAAAAGAAACCCAGTGAGGCCTTCCAGTAGTGAAACCCTTTATTTTTGCTCTGAGGAAATATCTTTTCTAGAAGAAAGAGCTATCAAACTAAGCTGCACTTTCAATGGCCTCACAAGGCTAACACAACAAAACTATTCCCAAAGGGTAAAAAGTGAACCAGATGTAAACCAGCCGACCTGTGATCTAGCTCTTATAGTCTGACTTTGGGTCATGTGAATAGACCAGGCAAACTTAAAACTTGAACTTAGATTAAGGCGTTCTGACTAGTAGTATTCCTAGACACCTGGCAGAAGTAATAAAAATCCTATGGGGAAGATACTATCCTAAGGCCTCAAAATAGTTCTATAATAGCTTCCAAATATAATGTCCAGCATATAGTCAAACATATGAGCACACAAGAAAACAAGCTACCAGGAACAAGAAACAAAAAAAAGCAACTATCAACAGAATCAGACCCACAATTATTTTAGATTCTGGAAGTATCAGATGCAGAATATAAAAATAACTATGTGAACCATATTCAAAGAAATAAAAGCCAAGCCAGGGATAAGAAACCAGAATGCAGCACAAAGAGACAGAAAACAAAGAGAAGGTAAAAAACCTAAAGAACACAGTGAGAAGGATTTAACATATTTAACCAAGAGTCCCAAAAGAATGAGAGAGAGAAATGGAACAACAAAAACAGTTGATAGATAACAGCTAGGAAATTTCCAGAATCCCAAAAGAGATCCCAAATTTAAAAATTAAAAAAGACAACCCCCACATAGACATATTATAATAAAACTTTAGAAAACTAGAGCTAAAGATAAATATCTTAAAAGCAGCCAGAAAATACAAAGCAGCTTATTTTAAAACAAGCAACAGCTGAACTTGCAAAAACAAGGCAGAAAATGATGGAATAACAGCTTCAATATGGGGGCGGAAAATAACTGTCAATATAAAAAATACCATTCAAGAATTAAGTGAATATTCATAGCAATGAAAACACCAAATAATCCTTGAACAATGAAAAAAAAAAGTTTAAGTGAATAAAGTCATCATCAGACAAACAAAAAACCAAGAACTTATTCTACAAAACGACTTTAAGAAATTTGAAAGGATTAATTTTACTACATTAGAATTAAGAACTGTTCATCAAAAGTAATCATAAAGAAAGTGAAAAACGGAGGGACAAAATCGAAGACATCTGCAACACATACACTTTAAGGATTAGCTGACTTCCTAAGAGTCAATATGAAAAAAGGCAGCCCAACAGAAAAAATGGGCAATTTGTAAAGGCATTTCTCAAAAGAGAAACCCAAGTGGCCAGTAAACATGAGAAAGGATAATCAATCTCATTGTAATCAGGGACATGTAAACTAAACTCACAATGAAATGCCATTTATACTCAATAGCAAAAATTTGAAAGCCTGACAGTATTAGTGAGGATACAGAAGAATAAGAACTTTTATGCACTCCTTTTGGGAGTATGAACATGTACAATCATTTTGGCAGTTTGGCTTTATCTAAGAAGCATATACTCTATGACCAAAAAATTCCACTCCTTGGCATGTACCCTAGAGAAACTTGCAGATGTTCACCATGAGACATAATAAAGATGCTCACAGTTCCATAACTCTCAAAAGCCATAAACTGAAAACAACTAAAATGTCCCATTAATAAAAATAAAAAATTAAATGATGGCATATCTATATAATATCCAACAATGAAAATGAATAAACTACACACAAAAACAGAAATGAACTTCAAAGATAATATTAAGCAAAAGCAGCAAGTCACAAAAGAATATATGTGGTATAGTTTCAGTTCTACAAAATACAAAAACAGGTAAAAGCAGACTATATGCATTCATAGGATGTCAAACTGTTAAGAATAGCAAACAAATGATTACTTAAAAAGTCAGAATAATGGTAATGGGAGGAGGAGAATTTAACTAAGGGTGCTGGCAAGGTTGTCCTTATAGTAATTAAAATATTTCTTTAAATAGTAGCATGCACTTTAACTCACAAAAAAGCAAATTTGGTTTAAGAGGCAATTTGTGCATACTTTTAAAATTTTGAGTATTTATATTATTTAAGAGTATCTGGCCTATTAGACTAACAGTTCAGCCTTCTAAATCCAACTTAAAATGTATAAATAAGTAATCAGCTTCAACTTCTGATTTTAAAGTAGAAATTCTACTAAGTTATATGAGGCACTGAAATATCCAAGAGATTTCAAGGTTCTACATATTTGTCAAGAATTTAATTTACTATAGTTGTAAGATATTTATGTACTTGAAAACGTTTTAAATCAGGGAATATAGGTTCTGAAAACAGAAACTGGGTATACTGAATTTAAAAATGCAGTTTAAAATGTTTTTGAAAGTTTAATTGGGCTGTAAACCCAACTAAACACTATCCAAAAGCTCATTATCTAAAAGTATTTGCTGAAATTTGCTAAATTTATCAAGAGAAAAATAGAATTCCAGAGTCTGAACATATAATCTTTTTCTACTAACCTGTTCAGAAGATATAAAACAATTCACATTTAATACTATCTTGCTACCCCACCAAATAAAAAAAAACAAAAAACTCAGGCCAGAAAATTTTGAGGGTTAATTTTAATTACAATTTGTCTAGGATTATACTCAAAAACATAAGCCACTCGACAGTTGATATGGTGACATGTATTACTTTCAAATTAGCTATTCTTTAACTTTCTTTGCGGGGGGCGGAGGGTACGGGGTCACAGACCAACTCAGTATACAACAAGTGCTGTGGAACTCCCAGAAAAATGGACACAGATACACACACAAAATTTTGGAATTAATATGACAAAGATCTCTTAAAAAGACTACAGGTTAATGACATTTATACTCTATTTTCCCAGTGGCCAACTATGAAATCAGAGCTGAAGTTACTTTAGACACATCATCCTGCAAAACATAATTATATTTATTATTTTAAATCAGAAAGCCAATGCCTTTAAGATCAAAAGGTCACATATTTTGTTTTCATTTGTCACTTAAAAATAAACAAGAGACCACTTTTTACCTAATTAAATAAGGAAAGTTTTGTTATTTGAAAGAATATACTGAAATGGATGAGAGGAACCGTAAGCCATTCTCATACATTGCAGGTAACAGTTATATGTCCTTTCTGAATAACAATTTGGCAATTCATATATAAAGCCTCACCTGTGTGAGCAATATCCAACTCTTTGATCTACCAATTCTACTACCAGAAATTTATCCTAAGGAAAAAATTCTGGATGTGTACAATTTACTGCAAGAATGTTCATCAAAAGCATTCTTTATGATGCTAAAATCCTGAAGACAACATAAAATGATCAATATGGAGGAGTAAATAATGTATGGTATAATAGAATGCTACACAAAAATTTAAAGTATATTTAAGAAGATATTTAATAGTATGAAAATGCTCATGGATCTACCAATAAGAAAAGAAAGGGCCAATTTCTACAAAGCATGTTCTCATCGTTTTTTTTTTTACAGAGCAAAAAAGTCCATAAACAGAAAAATAGGTGAATGACAAATTTTAGATGTGGGAGAATTCCATGTATTTTTCTCCTGTTTTTTTCGACAGGGTCTTGCTCCGTCGCCTAGGCTGAAGTGCGGTGGTGCGATCATAGCTTGCTGCCACCTCAAACTCTTGGGCTCAAGTGATCCTCCTACGTCAGCCTCCTGAGTAGCTGGAACTACAGGTGCACACCACCACATCCGACTCATCAAAAAAAAAAAAATTTTTGTAGCGATGGGGTCTTGCTATGTTGCCCAGGCTGGTCTAGAACTCCTGGTTTCAAGTGATCCTCCTGCCTCAGCCTACCAAAGTGCTGGGATTAATATGTGTGAGTCACCTGACTCAACCTCCATGTATTTTTTCTTTTTGCCTAAAATTCTAATAACAAGAAAAAAACCAGTAATTTATTAGATTATATACACTCTTTGTTCATCTTGGATTTTGACCTAATCTAAGAACCATGCAGTATGAGGTACTGAGTCTATAAATTTTATTATTACTGTTGTTTGCCTAAACAATTAAAGGTATTATTCAATACTGTGTGATAATAAAGAGTGTATGAAAGGTATGGGGTATTGATGGAATAACTGTAACTCAAATTAGCCAGCCCTCAAAATAAGAAAACAAGTTCCCACTGTTGAAATACATACGACAGCTATCTTCTGTGGTAGGGGTGAAAGATGATTCTAGGCCCTGATTTAAAATATCACTAATGCTGACTGGCCTTTGTCACATTCAAGTGTTAAGATAAATTATGTAATACTCCAAGGTTAGTCTATACAATGAAGCACTCAAATTTAAAATTAACTTGGGAAAACAAGATACATTATAATACATTTTGGTCATAACTATACTGAAACAATAAGAGAAAGAAATGTTTCAAGCTATAAAAAGTAGGTATCTTTTGCTTGCATTATTTCAGGAAAAAAAAAGTAGGTGTCTTTGAGTGATGACACAACACAACAGGTGATTTCCCCCATTTTTTACTTTTTTGTTTTTCTAATATTTTTAAATGGGAATATATTACATTTTCTTAGGAAAAAACAAGAGCTAGCCTTTGGACTAATATATTCTAAGTGTACAGTCCTTGATAAGTCATGTGTATGTCCTTAAGAAAAGTTTGTCTAGTAAATTACTACTGAAAAACCATTATCTCTCCAACCCATAATTAAGTGAAATCTAAAATAGAGGTATGTTATGCCACAATTCTGATGTATTCCAAAGAAGTATAGTGGAAAATATTACTTACGGAGAAAATGTTTTTGTCTTGGTTCTATTAAATAAATCGACACTTTTGACTGGATTTTTTTTTTAAAGCTCTAATGCTAAAGGAGCTCACATATTTCAGGCAATGATAAAAGAATTAAAAGAAAATTAGTCAATACTTAGTAATAAATCAGGCCAAATTCTAACAATGAAAACCTATCACATGACTTGAAACAATATTTTATAATTTTCTAGTGGGAGCCAAATGAAAATATATTATTAAATTTCTAGTTGCCAAATAAAAGATGAACTTTGCTTCCTAAGAATTCTTTAAATTTTGTAACCCAAATATCTTTACTATGAAAAATGTTCTTTGTTTAACAACATTTACTTTTCAGGAGTCCCTCTAATACTGTTTCTAATTTGAAATATTCTATTTTGATAACTGAATTTTTAGTACATCTACAAGCAGAAATAATTGTTTCAAATATAGTTCCACATATAAAAAATTTAATGTAGGTTTGATCCTGAAACTTACGGTCAAACTAACTCTTTTACTTGTATTCATACATGTTGATAATTGGCCTAATACGACAAAATCAAAGAACTGTAAGAATTAGAGCCGAAAGGGGCCCTAGTGATCACTAGTCTTCCCACTGGGAATCCTGTTATGATGTTTTTTCTTTCTTTTTTTTTTTTTTTTAACTACTGAACTCTACTTGCTTTGTAGTATGTCTGTCAATTAAAAAAAATATTCAGAGACATATAACTATCAATGAAACTTGCTCAATAAGAGAACCAGTATACACAGACTTAGTATACTTTCAGTCAAAACTAAAGAAATTTGATGTTTTAGTTAGTCTAATTATAGACAAATGCAGTTTCTATTAGGCCTTTTTTATTTTTTCTGAGACAGAGGTTCACTTTGTTGCCCGGGCTAGAGTGAGTGCCGTGGTGTCAGCCTAGCTCACAGCAACCTCAGACTCCTGGGCTCAAGCGATC
>CAUYSK010012111.1:0-16630 GCA_963575035.1 Avahi laniger | reverse complement strand
AAATTAATTGGACAGCTAAAAATATATAGAAAAAGATTAGCTGGGCATGGTGGCGCATGCCTGTAGTCCCAGCTTCTCGGGAGGCTGAGGCAGGAGGATCGCTTGAGCCCAGGAGTGTGAGGTTGCTGTGAGCTAGGCTGATGCCACGGCACTCTAGCCCGGGCAAGACAGTTAGACTCTGTCTCAAAAAAAAAAAAAAAGGGCTGGGATTACAGGCTTGAGACACCACACTGGACCTTTAAGTCATTATCTTAACAAACACTTATTAAGTACCTACTTTGTGTCAGGGTCGCTGGATAAAGCAGTCACCAAAACCAATCAGTTCCCTTTTCCTATGGCGCTGACACTTTAGTGGGAGAGGCAGATGGCAAACAAGTAAACAAATAAATTTGTTTTTCCCATAGCGAAAATAGCTATTAGGTTCATGAAACAAAGCGATGGGGAAAATATTGACTGGGGAGGGGCCACGTTAGGCGTTTAGGGGGCGGGAACACACAGGTTGAGCCTCAAAAAGTAGGAGAAGGTGGCCACATATGCAAGGAAAAACATTTCAGGAAGGTGCAACAGCACAGCACGTGCAAAGGCCCTGCGGTGGTTAAGATCCAGGGTCCTGGTGCCTCACCCTGACACTGGGAAACAAGCTCCAGTCACACAAATCCACTGGATTACTCTTCTACTCAGAGTCCTCCCATGGCTCCCTAGTGCCCTGTGGGTCAAATCCAAGCTCCTCAGCCCGGCGCTCTGGGTAGGACTTGACCGCAGCTGGGGCAGAAATGCCGCCCGCACGTCCGCCCTCCCTCGAGGAGTGTCACTCCAGGCCACGCCCCCATCTGCAACCCAGACTCCAGGCCCCGCCTATGAGTCCCGCCCCGCCTCACCATTGGACAGCTTGGAGAGACTCGAGTGCTGGTTGGCTGGAGTGGCCGTCAGTTAATCTCAAAGCCTTGAAAACCGGTCCCAGAACTTCGAGGGGGCGGGCTCGCGTGCGGGCGCGGCGGGGCCTGCGGCTTCAGGTAAAGCGCCAGCTCGCGGGGACGGCGACGGGGGTCCTGGCCAGGGATCCGGGGGGCGCACCGGGACGGGCGCGGCGCGGCGCTGCGCTTCCAGCCGGTCTTCGGGCGCGGCGCGCTGTGACGGGGCGGGGGCCGCGACCCCGACTGGGACCCCGCTGCGCTGGGAGCCCCGGTGGGTACCCCGGGGGGCTCTGGGTTCCTGAGCTCACCCCCGTCGCCCTCCTGGCGCCCCAACCGGCCCCGGGACCTCTCCCAGCGTTGCCCCTGACGGCTGGGGCCCCGGGTCCAGCCCTCGCGCCGGGCTGGCCGTGGGAGGCGATTCGGAAGCGGCGCTGCGGGGAGGGACGGAGGCCCCCGGACCTGGAGACAATGGGCGGCGGATGGGACCGCCCGGCGGCGTTTCCTGGAGGAAACTGCGCTGTCTCTGCGAGGCCGACCTGGAGGGGGCGGGTGTGCTGCCGACCCGAGCAGCCCCCCCTCCTGTCTCAGCCCCCTCAGTAGCTGGGGCTACAGGCTGCACACCACCATGCCTGGCTAATTTTTCTTATTTTTTGTAGAGATGGGGTCTCACTCTTGCTTAGGCTGGTCTCGAACTCCTGGCCTCAAGCCTCCCCCCGACCCTCCCCGCGCCACGTCTCAGGGGGCTGCAGTCCCGCCCCAGCATTAGGGGGTGCCGACACCCAGGGCCTCCCGGAAGGCGCCCCCGCCCCAGGACTGAGACCCGCAGTGGCCCGCCGCGCCCGCCACCCCTCCGGTTTCGCGATCGTAGCTCGGCGTCCCGAAATAGTCCCTGGGGCGGGAGAGGGGGCGTACGGCGTCGGCTGTGACGGCCTAATGAGGGGTCTCAGGCAGAGGATCCGGATCTAGCGGTGACAGCAGGGCCTGGAGACGGGGAGAGGGGAGGGCGGGGGGCGGGGGAGAGGGGCCCCCACTCCAGCGAGTCTGCAGCCCCTGGAGCGGCAGAGGTGCGGGCCTGTCCTTCCACACTCCCCCGGGTCCCAATTAGGGACCCAGGCGGAGACTGACGTAGGTGCAGCCCGGGAGGGCCAAACCTCCTCCGGCTCTCTGCCTCTCCTGGCAAGGGGAAGGGGCTATTTCTAGAAACCATCAAGTTTAGGAGCCAATTTGGGGACTCTGGACTAGCTACGTGGGTTCAAATCCTGCGTCTGTCCATGTGGGATCTTGGACAGGACATTTAATTGTGCCTTAGTTTCTCCATCTGTACAATGGGAGGACGATGAAAGTACGAAAGCCAATCTCAGAGGCTTTAGGTAAGATTTAAAAAAATAATGCCCATAAATTGCTTAGAATAGAGGCTGGCCCCTAGTCAATGCCAAAAGTGTCATTATTGTCATTTGCCATTCTGGGGACATCCACCCATTTTTCAGCCCTGCCTCTGGGTCCAGCTGCTCCAGCTCGTTTAGGTCTTAGGAATGGCCCACAGACGTTTTCTGAGGTCCCAGGGGCTCAGATTTAGGTGTGACCAGGTCACCGGAGGAGGGAGCTGACCTCACTGAGTCACACGGCCAACTGTGAGAGAGGCAGATGCAGACCCCAAACGCCTTGATCTGGGCTTTTCCCACAAGCCGGTTCTTCCCTGGCAATTTCCTGAAAACAAGCTGTGAGAGGTACTGGCTGTCCTCCGAGATGACCTGCTGCCCTGCTGGCCTGCAGCTGGTGCGAGGGGACGGGAAACAGCTGCTTGGGGACTGGAAAGGGCTCCCCCACCTGGCCTTGGGGTGAGAAGGGAGGTCTCAGGGACACAGGGTGGACAGAGGTGGGACCTGGAAGGGGTGGAGCAGGGTGATGAGTCAGACAGGCTGACGGGTGCTCAATGGCTGGTGGTGTCAGGCACGCAGGTGGTCATCTGGAACGTGACAGGTCAGAAGGGGTGGCTGGGAGCGTTGCCAGGTGGTCAGCGAAGAGGGCAGTGGGCCAGGGAAAGTGTCAATCAGGTCTGGCAGGTGCCTTGTTGGAGGGCTAGACAAGCAATAGGACAGTGAGAAGTTGCGGCTGGGCTCTGCTGGCAAGGAGTCCCCAGAAGGTGGGCAGAGCCCAATCCGAAGTCATTTTCCACAGGGAATTGACTTAAGCGCTCCCTGCTTCAGTCTCCCCATCTGTAAAATGGGAATGACAATATCTACCTCGCAGGATTGTAGAGAGATTACATGTAATCCGGCGGGACATACACTAGGCACTCAATACAAGCTGCCTTCCACTCCTCGAAGCTTTTCCGTGTCGTGTGGACTCTCCAAAGTCCCATCTTTCCCACCCTGTGATTTTTGAATCAAAGTTCTGGACTCAACATTTGTCCTTGTTAAATATCACATTATTCGATGTTGCCCAATCTTCCTTATTTTCATAGAGCCTGAAGAATCGCTTTCCCCGCCAGTCCCATGGGGAGCCACAGCTCTGAAAACCTGGGTGCTTGTGGTTCCATTAGCAGCTCTTACAAGCCAAGGACAAAGCCCTGTGGCACTCCACTGAAGACTTTCCAGGGAGACAAATATCCACTGATTTGCAGCCTTTGGTGCATCCTGCCCACAATTCTCCGTCATGCCTGCAAGGGTCTCCCGAGTTTCCTTGGCAAAAATTCAGATGCACAATTACATCTTGTTTGCATTTATCTAAAGAAAAAATATTCAAATATCCTGTTCATATATACATATATATATACACACATTTGTGCCAAATCTGTGCAGATGAGTTTTTAATGAGCCCATGAAGGGCTTCCAACTCTCACCTCCCTTTTCTAAAGGCTCACAGCTCACCTATTTGAGCATAGATTTCTTTTCTCTTTTTTTCAGAGACAAGAGTCTTGCTCTGTTGCCCCAGGTAGAGTGCAGTGGCGTCATCACAGCTCACTGCAGCCTCCAACTCCTGGGCTCCAGCAATCCTCCTGCCTCAGCCTCCCAAGTAGCTGGGACTACAGGTGCGCACCACCACACCCAACTAATTTTTCTATTTTTTTGTAGAGACGGGGGTCTGGCTCTTGCTCAGGCTGGTCTCGAACTCCTGAGCTCAAGTGATCCTCCTACCTGAGCCTCCTAGAGTGCTAGGAGTACAGGCGTGAGCCACTGCACCTGGCCTTGAGCATGGATTTCTAATTTTCCCCAGGAGTTAGCAGAACCCCCAGCAGGTCTGAATGCCTCCCCCACACCCAGCTACTCTTTCTTCCTTGTTCATCTTCCCCTCTTTGGCTTGATGTCTTTCCTGCCTTCTCCTGTCCAGCAGGCTGAGGCCTGGGATCCCCTTCATTCATTCATTCATTCATTCAATCCAAAGTTTCCAGGTCTCTTCTCGGAGGAGGAAGGAGAGGGCATGTGTGTGGGGGGCCGGTGGGTTGAGCCTGCAGCAGGAGCCAGAGGGCCGGGGCCTGGCCCTCACCCTCTCCGGGACCCTTTTTCAGGGTCTGTCTGGCAGCTACTGGAGAAAACATGGCCAAGTTTGCCCTGAATCAGAATCTGCCCGGTGAGTGTGCAAAATGGGATACATGTGTGTGTGTGTGCACAGATCCACACCTGGTGCCCACGTGTGTGGACACAGCCCTGCAGGTCCTTCCTTTGCACAGTGGCCTGAGGGCCCTTCCCAAAGGCCTACTGGGCAATGTCATGACCCTGCTTAAAACCCAGAGGGCCCCCTAGTCTGCTCAGGGTACCTGGCCTCCACCCCGCTGGGCCTCCAGCCAATCCGCCTCATCCTCCTCAGTCCCATCGAGGGTCTTTGCATGGGCCGTTATCTTCTAGAAACTATGGGCCCACAGCTGCTTCCTCCTTGGTCACGCACACCTCAACTTTTACGTCCTCGCCGCAGGAAACCTTCCCTGACAATCAGAGCCAAGTCTGGCGCTCTGCTGTTACTATTTCATCATCGTGCTGTTATTATCATCGCCCTAAGCACCCTTGGACTGATTCCGTTTATCTGCTTCCTATAAGAGGGCAGGGATGTCTGTCTTGTTCAGGGCTTTGTCCCCAGGGCCTAGAAAAGTGCTTGGCACACAGTAGGCGCTCAATAACGCGTGATGGCGTGACTATTGGGGTGCGGATAGATGTGCGAGCCTTGGGCGTGGTTGTGTGCTCTGCAGTCTTGCAGGCGCGCGGTGGGGCGGTGGGGGACACGCTCCATGACCTCCCCCACCATGCCCCCGTCCGGCCCGCAGACCTGGGCGGCCCCTGCCTGTGTCCGGGCCCCACCGGGGGCGCCCGCAGCCCAAGCTCGCCCTACTCGGTGGAGACGCCCTACGGTTTCCACCTGGACCTGGACTTCCTCAAGTACGTGGAGGAGCTGGAGCGCGGCCCTGCAGCCCGCCGTGCCCTGGGACCCCCGCCCGCACGCCGCCCCCGTGCGCCCCGGCCCGGCCTGGCGGGCGCGCGCAGCCCAGGCGCCTGGACATCCAGCGAGTCCCTGGCCAGTGACGACGGCGGAGCGCCCTCGGGGCTCCTGCTGCCGCCACTGTCCCCGTGCGCGCCCGTGCGCAACCCACGCGTCGAGCACACGCTCCTGGAGACCAGCCGACGGCTGGAGCTGGCGCAGGCGCATGAGCGTGCGCCCAGCCCCGCCCGCGCGGTCCCGCTCAGCCCGCGGGGGTCAGGTCGCAGCAGCCCCGTCCCCAACCGCGCCCCAGCCTCGCCCGGCCCCGCGCAGCTGCAGCTGGTGCGCGAGCAGATGGCCGCGGCGCTGCGGCGCCTGCGCGAGCTCGAGGACCAGGCGCGCGCGCTGCCCGAGCTGCACGAGCAGGTGCGCGCGCTGCGCGCCGAGAAGGCGAGGCTGCTGGCCGGGCGCGCGCAGCCCGAGCCCGACGGGGAGGCCGAGGCGCGCCCGGACAAGCTCGCCCAGCTGCGGCGGCTCACCGAGCGCCTGGCCACCTCCGAGCGCGGCGTCCGCGCCAGGGCCAGTCCCCGGGCTGACGGCCCCGACGGGTTGGCTGCCACGCGCACCGAGGGCGCACTCCAGGTCCTCGACGGCACGTCCCGGCCGCTCGACTGGGCGCCCCAGACCCGGGAGGCGGGAGCCCAGGCCATGCCCGAGACCCGAGACGAGGGTGCCCTGGCGGTGCCGGAGACCCTGGAGGCCGGGGTGGAGGCGGCCCCCGAGACCGTTGAGGCGGACGCGTGGGTGACCGAGCCGCTGCTGGGGCTGCCGGTGGCCGCCGAGCGCGAGCTGGAGCTGCTGCGCGCCAGCCTGGAGCACCAGCGCGGGGTGAGCGAGCTCCTGCGGGGCCGGCTGCGGGAGGTGGAGGAGGCCCGCGAAGCTGCGCAGGAGGTGGCGGCGGCCCGGCCCCCGCCGCGCGAGGCCGCCACCCAGACCCCGTGGAGAGGTACCGAGAAGGCCACGCAGACTGAGTCCCCGGCGGAGGCCCCGTCCCTGACTCAGGAGGACGCTCCGGGATTCACGGAGGGAGACAGAGCCATGGCCCCCGCGGGTGAGTCCGGACCCCTGGCTGCGTGAGTCCTGGTCTTCGGGCCCCGGGACTGGAACTCAGTGTCCTCGTCTGATCCCCGCCAGGCATCCTCAAATCCATCATGAAGAAGAGAGACGGTACACCTGGTGCCCAGCCCAGTCCTGGACCCAAGAGCCTGCAGTTTGTTGGGGTCCTCAACGGAGAGTGAGCACCTTCCCCCTCCCCATGGCGGCATCCGCTGAGAGTGGGCTGGGGTTGGATTTCCCAGCTCTGCTCCTCTGCTCGAAGCGTGGTCTTGGCAATCCTCAGTTTCCTCATCTGTAAAATGGGGACAGCCACTCCCACCTCGCAGGACTCCAGAACGGGCCCACAGGGGAGGCTCAGCAGACGCCTCCCACCCTGCCCCCAGATACGAGAGCTCGTCCAGCGAGGACGCCAGCGACTGTGACAGCGAGGACGGTGGCGCCGAGCTTCCTAGGAGCTCCTCCTCGGGCTCCGGGGACGACAGCGGTGGGGGATCTGACTCAGGCCCTCCTAGCAGCGGGGATGTCCGGGACCCTGAGCCCGAGGCAGAGGCCGAGCCTCAGCCAGCGGCACAGGGGAGGTGAGCGGCTCTAGGGGTTTGGAGCGGGGCGGCTGCACCCTTCCCTGTCGCCGCCGCCCCCTGATCCCTGAGCCTCTCCCCGCCGCCTCGGCAGGTGCGAGCTGAGCCCGCGGCTGAGGGAGGCGTGCGTAGCGCTGCAGCGCCAGCTGAGCCGGCCCCGCGGAGGAGCCCGCGACAGCGTGAGTGCCGGGAGAGCCGTCCCAGCGAAGTCACACGGGCCCCACCGGGACCTTCCCTGACCCCAGCTCTCCAAAAGGGGCCTGCCCCCAGCCTCAGTCCCCGACTCCCCAAGGGCCAGCGCTCACCGCGTTCCCCCACTCCGGGTTGTGTCACAGATTGTCCCCCAGAAAGGAAGGACGCCCTCCCTCTCTGGGTTGCAGCCCCATCCCCGGACCCCCCGGGACAATCAGTGACCTGCCTTCCCTGCCTGAACCAAAAAGGTCTTCGCAGCCCCCACCCTGTCCCTGCCACCGCGCCTGGACCATCGCTGACGCTGTCTTTGCCCGTCTTGGCAGGGCGCGGCACGCCTGGTGGCCCAGGAGTGGTTTCGAGTGTCGAGCCAGCGGCGCTCTCAGGCGGAGCCCGTGGCCCTGGTGCTGGAAGGGGTGACGCGCCTGGGACCAGAGCTGCTGGCGCACGTGGTGAACCTGGCAGATGGCAACGGGAACACGGCCCTGCACTACAGCGTGTCCCACGGGAACCTGGCCATCTCCAGCCTGTTGCTGGATACGGGTCAGAGCCCAGGAACGGCGGGCGGGGAGCAGGGAATGGGGCGCCGCTGGGGCGAGACCCTGGAGAAGAAAGCAGAGAGGAGCTGGCCCGGCACGGGGCGCCGCGGGCCCTGCCTCGGGTTTCTCGTTTTCTTTCGTCGCGGATGGATTGCCAAGGGCCTTTTGACGACACCGCTTCCCCAGCTCTGCCCTGACCCTGCCCCCACTTCGCAGGCGAAGGGAATTCTTGGCTCTGGGCTTAGGTAGACCTCCATTCAAGGGCATTACTTCACTTTGGGGGGCGCAGGCTGGAGGGTCGCTTGAGGTCAGGAGGTTTTTTTGTTGTTTTTTTTTTTTTGAGACAGAGTCTCACTGTGTTACCCGGGCTAGAGTGCCGTGGCGTCAGCCTAGCTCACAGCAACCTCAAATTCCTGGGCTCAAGCGATCCTCCTGCCTCAGCCTCCCGAGTAGCTGGGACTACAAGCATGTGCCACCATGCCCGGCTAATTTTTTCTATATATTTTTAGTTGTCCAATTAATTTCTTTCTAATTTTTTAGCAGAGACGGGGTCTCGCTCTTGCTCAGGCTGGTTTCGAACTCCTGAGCTCAAACAATCCGCCCGCTTTGGCCTCCCAGAGAGCTGGGATTACAGGCGTGAGCCACCGCGCCCGGCCGAGGCCAGGAGTTTGAGACCAGCCTGGGCAACAGAATGAGACCTTGTCTCTACAAAAAAAAAAAAAAAAAATTAGCTGGGGGTGGTGGCGCCTGTAGTATTGGCTGCTGGGGAGGCTGAGGCAGGAGGATTGCTTGAGCCCAGCTTGAGCTCTGACCCACCACTGCATTGCTGCATGAGACCATGCCCTCTGTCCCCGAATCTCCAGCCTGCACCCTCACGAAGTTCCTGAGCCCCATGTCCACCCTCAAGAGGAGGTACTCACTGGGCAAGGCTCTGACTATCCTTCTGGGCGGGGTCCCTGGGCCTGCTGCCCCCACCCTTAGAGCCCACGCTGGCTCTATTTCTACAGGTTTCTATCACTTGCCTCCTGCGGCTCCTCCCCTGCCTCAACTTCCCCCTTCTGGAGCAGAGAGGCACCAGTGCAGCACTGGGAGAGGGTGGGCCACCCACCTCCAGCTGCGTTGCCCATGGGATGCGACACTGGCTGCCAGGAGCATCCCTGGGTACCCTCCCGCAGGTCCAGGAACTTCTGGGACTCACTGCAGGCAGAGGCGGGTCTCACTGTCTGTCCCCCACCTCCCAAACACACAAATCCCTCCTGTCCCTGCAGGTGTTGGTGACCTGGGGATGGATAGCTCCTCTGGGGACTGGGGGACAGTGAGTGAATTCAAATGAATTTCCTGGGCATCTTGTGCCTTAAACGGGGCTGGGGCTGCAGTAGGGGTGAGAGGCCCAGGCATTCATCACCACAAGAGTGCAGTGGTGTCATCATAGCTCACTGCAGCCTCAAATTCCTTGGCTCGAGCGATCCTCCTGCTTCAGCCTCCTGCGTGACTGGGACTGCAGGTACAGCCACCACCTCTGGCTAATGTTTTTTTTTTTTATAAAGTTGGGGTCTTGCTATGTTGTCCAGGCTGGTCTCAAACTCTTGGCCTACCAAAGCGCTGGGAGGCCTACATTCTAATCCTCATTTGGGTCCCAGCCTGTCCCCTAAGCCCCCCAGTTCTTGCCCATATCCCCCTGCCTGCTGCTGTCATGTAAACCTGAGGGCTCTCCCTCCCCAGGACCGAGTCTTCAATGCCCTCTCCGTATAGGGCTGTTCCTCTTTCATTGCCCTCGAACTCCGGGGCTGTGTGTCCACCTTGCTTTGCTGTCCACATCCGGACCTTTGCCCCCTCTTCCTCCTCAAATCCCACCTTGGACTCCCTTGTTACTGACCAGATCACTCCCCCTCACCCCTTCTTCCGCCTTCTCCCTCCGGCCTCAAGTTGCTCCCTGTTTTTTGAATTTTAGCTCCTGGCCAGTTCTCCCTGCAGAGCAGGTTCACGGTCACTGGCTATGTTGGCCCGCTAAAGCTCAGGCTGCACTTTCCCGTCTGCCTGGTCCAGTGAGGCACAACATTCATGCACACAGCAAGTTACATGAGGGCCGCAGAAGCCTGGGGTTCCCGTGAGCCAACCCCCTTTGGCTCAGGAAGGCTGCCCCAGGTGGACGGGCTGTGGCCTGTGCAGGCCCCACGTGCACGCAGGGGAGGGACCCTGGAAAGCAGCCCACCCTGGGTTTTATGCCCTGGGCTACTGGACTCGCTGGGCTAAAGCATTGGAAGACATCCTGTTTCTAGGTGGGGGACAGGAACAGAGCGTGGGCTATTCCAGCAAATTCCTCCTCGTCCCAGGATATTGCGTTCCCAGAGCCATCTACAGTTATTTTTGAGAACTACAAGTGAGAAAGGGGGAAGAAAATGGGTTGGCCCAAGGCCACCTGGAGAACTGTCCTATACTTGTCAGTGTCCTCGCGGAAGCCCCTCCAACCTCCCAGCTTCTCGGGTCCTTGGCCAGCTCCCTTCCCTTGACCTTGAGCTCTGCCCCATGTCAGAGTCTGAGGTGGGAGGATTGCTTGATGTCCAGAGTTGCAAACCAGCCGGGGCAACATACCAGATCCTGTCTCTAACAAATAATTTAAAAATCAGGCAGGTGTGGTGGTGCACACCTGTTAGTCCCAGCTACTTGGGAGGCTGAGGTGGGAGGATCACTTGAGCCCAGAAATTGGAGGCTGCAGTGAGCTATGACTATGCCACTGTACTCCAGCCTGGGCAACAGAGCGAAATCCTGTCTCTTAAAAAAGAGAAATAAATGAATAATTTCCAATGGGGATAAGGGCCATGACAAAATACAACCAGGCATGAAATCAAGAAGTGGGGTGATCCTTTAGGTAAGCAAGGTCTCGGGGTAGCTGAGAGGGAACATGGGCGGGGCCCCTGGCTAGCCTGCAGAGACCCCACTCTGGTTATTTCTGCATGTCCCCTCCCCACCTGACACCCTCTACTGGCATCATGGCGGAATGGACACCTACACAACAAGCCACACAGCCAGCGAATGCCCCTCCACCTGCGATGCCGCTCCTCTTCACTCCCCAGCCCACCACTGGGAGATACTTTTCAGAGATTTATTTTCTTTCAGCTCAGGAGGCCAGAATTCTGAAATCAAGGTGTTGGCGGGGTTGGTTCCTTCCTAGGAGCTCAGAGTCTGTTCTATCCCTTTCTCCTCCCTTCCAGCAACTGTGGGCAATCCTTAGCGTTCTTGGTTCTTGGTTTGCGACTGCTTAACTCCATTCTCTGCCTCCGCCGTTCACCTTGTGTTTGTCAGCCTCTTGTCATACGAAGACACCGATCCTGTCGGTTTAGGGCCTACCCTAATGGCCTCTTTTTAACTTGATTACATTTGCAAAGACTCTTTCCAAATAAGGTCCCAGTCACAGGTACTGCGGGTTCGGACTCCCGCCATATTTTCTCTAGGGGAGCAAGGATGGGGGCTTGGCAGGTGGCAGCTGTGAAAACAGACTTATCCGTTCATTCAGCTGACATGTTACTGAGCACATGCTGTGGGCCGGGTACTGTAAGTACTGAGGGACACAGCGGGGAACAAATCCAAGTCCCCGTCCACTTTGAAACAGGGAGGTGTAGGGAGGCTTCCCCAAGGTGAGATCTGAGCAAAACCCTGTTGAGGGAGGAACCACATGGCTACGTCGGGGAGAGCACTTAAGTGGCCACCACCGTTGGGCAGATGACACACCTGAGGCTTGGAGGGAGGTGGGTGGACCAGGTTGGGCCGGGGCTGCTGGCCTCTTGGTGGACGGGTCCCCTTCCCTCCCAGGGGTCTGTGAGGTCAACCGCCAGAATCGAGCCGGCTACTCGGCCCTCATGCTGGCCGCGCTCACTTCCGTGGGGCGGGAGGAGGAGGACATGGCTGTGGTGCAGAGACTCTTCCGCACGGGTGATGTCAACGCCAAGGCCAGCCAGGTGCGTGGACACCCCCACTCTGGCTCTGAATCCAGGGGTCACTTCCATTTTGGGAGTCAACCTGTCTCCAACCTCCCTGCCCCCCAGGATCCTCCCCAGCCTCATCCCCTTGTTCCCCACTCACCAGACAGGGCAGACGGCGCTCATGCTGGCCATCAGCCACGGCCGACAGGACATGGTGGCAGCTCTGCTGGCGTGCGGGGCTGATGTGAACGTACAGGACGCAGACGGGGCCACAGCACTGATGTGTGCCAGTGAGTACGGGCGCCTGGACACCGTTCGGTTGCTGCTGGCCCAGCCAGGCTGTGACCCCGCCATCCTGGACAATGTGAGCCACCACCATGGGGCTGGTGTGTTTGTGGTGGGGCCCATACTTGGCCCAGGGACCTGACCATCCCTAATGTTCCTCAGGAGGGCACCAGCGCCCTGGCCATTGCCCTGGAGGCTGAGCAGGATGAGGTGGCTGCCCTGCTGCACGCCCACCTGAGCTCGGGCCAGCCTGACACCCAGGTGAGTGCAGCCCAAAAAACACAGGCTCCGAGGTGTGAATTCAGGTGCGGAAGACACCAAACACACCCAGGGAAGCAAGCGGGATGAAACCTGGGTCTGGATTCTCCCACATGGCTGGGATCTGATGTCTAACCTGCAAAACACCTAGGAGGTAGACACAGCCTCTGGTAATGAGACCTTAAGAGAGGAAGTAATCCGGCTAAGGGTCACACTGAGCAGAGCTGAGGAAGACCTAGCTCAGACCTCTCCCATGTGTCCCTGAAACTGCAACGGGACCCCCTCTCTCTCTAGAGCCAGACACCCCCTAAGTCCCCCACAGCCGCACCTAGGGAAGGAGGATGCAGTGACAATGGTGGGGACCCCCGGCCTCAGTGAGCTTCTGGACTCAGTGGACCCGGATGAGGGGAGATCTTTCCTTCCCCCACCTCAGCCTCTGGGGCACAGCAGGGGCCAGGGTCCTCTGTACAGATGATAACCTTGGCCCAAATGCAAGGCTGTGTCTGCTTGGATGGCTGTGTCAGGGACCCATGAGAATGAGGTGGGGGCCGAGAAGTGACACAGCCCTGGTCCACTCACTTCCCCAAACTTCTTTCCCAATAAAACATTCCTGCTAAGCGTGTGTTTTGTCTGCAGTTGGGTGTGTGTGCGTGCATACAGACACATGGTGCCCCTCCTCAAATAGGAAATGCCTCTTTTGGGCAGACACACCCCCCCCAGAGGCTTCCAGGGTGCAGAGAGTTGACCATCTGTGGGTCACCCAGGAAACCTAGCAAAACCTTAGACAACCGAGACGAGAACCGCAGTTTACATACAACACAAAGGCTTTATTTGACAATCACAGATCACCCCCACTGGGCCAACTGGTCGCGATCCTGACACTCAGGATGCTGTAAACAGAACCAAGAATGACATGCTGACAGGCCGCCCCAGCAACTGGCAAACTCCCCGCTTGCCAGTCTCTTGCACACCCTTTCTGCCTCCCAAACTTTCTCACCCATGGGCTTAGGGAAGCCTCCCTACCACCAGCCCGGGGTCTAACAGGGACTGCCTTTCTGCACTCACCAGCAGCCAAGATCAGCGCAGTCTCCGAGCTTCTCGCTCTGACTCTAACAGGGTGAGCACGTCACCCTCGCGCACCGGGCCTTTCACGTTGCGGATGATAGAGCGGCTCGTGTCGTCCATGAATTCCACGCGCACCTACGGGCCCGACGGAAAGGAGTCAGGGCGGGCCACGGACCGGCACCACGGGGTGGAAAGCAGATTTGGGTTCAGAGGACGTGCTGGGGTCGGATCACGGATACTTGTAAGTGGAACACTGGAGCCCGAGGAACGGGCTGGACCGAGCTCGAACCTGGTTGGCAGGGCCTTGGTGAAGGATCAAGCGCCGGGATAAAGGGAATATGGGTTTTCGGATTCCAGCTGGCACAAGGCTGGGGCCACCATCAGCACTCGGACCCCGGGGAGTCGTCTCGGCGCCCACACCCGCTCACCTGCGTGCACTGTCCCTGTGAGCCAGTCCTGCCCAGCACCTTGGTGACCTGGCAGAAAGAAGCTGGGGTCAGATCTGGCCCTCCCGGCTCCTCTACTTCCTCCCCCGAACCCCAAATTCGGGCCCCCACCTCACCCTGGCCAACTTGATGGGCTGCACGCGGCTTGTGTCCATGATGGCGGCGCGGCGGAGGTCGGGCGGAGAGGAGTCACGTGCTTCGGGGAGCGACTTTATATGACGCTATAGCTCCGCCCACTGCCGCTCTCGCGAGACAGCGCCGCGTCCTTCCCAGCAGCCTTCGCGGTAGAGACGTCAGCGACGCCCTTCAGCGCGGACGGAAGATGGCGTCTGCTACCCGTTTCATCCAGCGGCTGCGGAACTGGGCATCTGGGGTGCGCGGGGAGAGGGCGGGACCGCGCTCGGGGACCATGCGCTCCGTGTGCCCCGGACCCGCTCCCGCTCTCACCTCCTTCCTAAGCCAGGACCCCTCGCTCAGCCTGGGATCTCCCCGGCACCCCCCAAACTCGTGATCCCTTTAGCCCGGGACACACCTTCCCCATCCCACCAGACCTTGACCCCCTTCTCGCCGCGGGATCTCCCTAGCTCCCGACTTTCGTCGTCTTGGGTCTTGCGGGTCCGGACCCCGGCTTTCCTCTTCACTTGCAGGACCCATATCCCTGTCTTCATCTGTTCATCCCCGGGCCATCCCTGTCCCCTCGCCCTCTCTTCTCCTGAGGTGTCCTGCAGACTGACATCCTCTCTCCTCCTCCCACAGCAAGACCTGCAGGCGAAGCTGCAGCTGCGCTACCGGGAGATCTCCAAGCGGTGAGCAGGCCCCGCTCGCTGCCCTAGCCTGTGGCTCCGTCCTTCCTCCACCAAAAATAAAATCCATTTTCCTTTAGACTCCTGGAGCGCTGGACTGAGTTCCTGCCTCCAGTCCCCTGCCAGGCCATGGAGGCAGAGATTTGCCTTTAACCTTGCGGCATCTGTGGAGACAGCTCTCATGGAATATCCATGCTGGGCGTGCGTTCCGAGTGGGACTCATGAGTAGATTTGCAGTCCTTATTGCGGCCATGCCAGTTAGTGTTATCCCCAAACTACAGATGAAAAAGAGGCTCTGAGAGGCTAAGTCATTTGCTTAAAGTTACTCAGAAGCTAGAAAGTAACAGCTGGGATTTGAACCCACAAATGACCTGATTTCAAACTCATTTATGTCCAAAAATTCGTTGATATTTACAAAACCCTGTCATGTATGTCCTTAGCCTTGCGGATACTAGTTAACACAAGTTCTCATCCACATTCCTTTCATGGAGCTCACTTCCTAGGGAGAAACATAGTAGGGAAACAAACACAGCAGGTACCTTTGTTCTGCAGTGCTTTGAAGACAAAACAAGGTGAGCAGAAGCTGGAGGTTGCAACCTGAAGTCAGGTGGTTGGGAAAAGTCTCTTCTTGGATATTGGCATTTGAATCACCTGAGTGATGGGAAGAAACCAGTCAGAGGATAATTTCTGAAAAAGCATTCTGGGGACCGGACGCGGTGGCTCACGCCTGTAATCCTAGCACCCTGGGAGGCCGAGGCGGGTGGATCGCTCAAGGTCAGGAGTTTGAGACCAGCCTGAGCAAAATCGAGACCCCGCCTCTACTAAAAAATAGAAAGAAATGATCTGGAACTAAAAATATATATATACATGTATAAGAAAAATTAACGGGCATGGTGGCGCATGCTTGCAGTTCCAGCTACTCGGGAGGCTGAGGCAGAAGGATCGCTGGAGTCCAGGAGTTTGAGGTTGCTGTGAGCTAGGCTGAAGCCATGGCATTCTAGCCCAGGCAACAGAGCAAAACTCTGCCTCAAAAAAAAAAAAGAAAAAGCATTCTGGGTAGAGGGAATAGTAAGGGCCAAAGCCATGATGCTGGACACAGCCTGAGTAGGAAGGAGGTCAGTGAGGCTGGAACACACTGAGGGAAGGGACTGGTGGTACATGAAGTCAGAGGAATAGGCGGAAGGAAGGCAATCACTGAGTGTTATGAAAAGAAGAAAACTAGCATTAGAATAACTTATGTGAATGTCTGCATGTTATGACTAATTCCAAATATTAAAAGTACTGAATTGACTGGGAAGCCAAGCGAGGCAGGAGGATTGCTTGAGGCCAGGAGTTCAAGACCGGCTGGAGCAAGAGCGAGAACCTGTCTCTACAAAAAATAGAAAAATTAGCAAGGCTTGGTGGCTCATGCCTGTAGTCCCAGCTACTTGGGAGGCTGTGGCAGGATCACTGAGCCCAGGAGTTTGAGGCTGCCGTGAGCTATGATGATGCCACTGCACTCTAGCCTGGGAGACAGAGCAAGACCCTGTCTTAAAACAAAACACAACCAAAACCAGAAAAACTTACTGAATTGCTCTTCCGTCAGGGTCATTGGTAGGCCAGTTGAAGAAAGGGTTTTGTACAATTTTCAATTTCTTTAGAGTAACAGCGCCCCCTAGTGATTCATTTGGGCCCTGGTTCTTTTTACTTTTTTTCTGTGAGGATGCAGCAAACCATGGCCTTGCATATAGAAGATCATTTCTGTATTCCTTAAGCAAATTCTACCTTTCACATACTATATCGCTTTTAATATTAAACCTTTTTACTTTCTTTATATCTGTGTTTCTTATTTTTTATAATACATTCCAAGCGACTCACATGCAGAGATATTTCTTATTTTTTTAAATACCATAAATATATCACTTGTTCTAAGAAAAAGTTAAATCCTAGCAAAACGGTTACCAAACAAAAAAGCTGTTTAAAAACATGGCTTAATGTTTTTTTGTTGTTGTTGTTGTTTTTTTGAGAGAGTCTCACTCTGTTGCCCTGGCTAGAGTGAGTGCCGTGGTGTCAGCCTAGCTCACAGCAACCTCACACTCCTGGGCTCAAGCGATCCTCCTGCCTCAGC
>CAUYSK010012109.1:0-24118 GCA_963575035.1 Avahi laniger | reverse complement strand
GCTCACAGCAACCTCACACTCCTGGGCTCAAGCGATCCTCCTGCCTCAGCCTCCCAAGTAGCTGGGACTACAGGCATGCACCACCATGCCCGGCTAATTTTTTCCATATATTTTCAGTTGTCCGATTAATTTCTTTCTATTTTTAGTAGAGACGAGGTCTCACTCTTGCTCATGCTGGTTTCGAACTCCTGAGCTCAAACAAGCCGCCCGCCTCGGCCTCCCAGAGTGCTAGAATTACAGGCGTGAGCCACTGCGCCCAGCCAATAGTCTAATCTTGTTGAGACTTGCTTTTAAATTTTGTCAGGTGGGTACATGTCAACCTTTCATGTACTGTGAATTTGGCCCCACTACTAAAGCAATCTACCTCTACTGTATGCTCTGTATGTTAACATTTCTTACACACTGGCTAGTGGGAACACAAATTATTCCCAGCTTTTTGTCAGCTCTGAGGGTGTTTCTGACTGTACCTTTTTCTGGTCTTGGTAGTTTTGTCAAATAAATGGGCTGATCAGTACTCAAAGACTCAAATGAGACCCTCTGCAGATATCCAGAGCAATGTTTGTAAATTCCTTTCTCCTTCAATACTTTACCCCACGCATTCCAGTCACCGTGGCTTCCCCAGACTCCACACTCTCTCTATTCGACTCAGCAAGACTGTGTTGTGTCTCTGCCTGGGCTTCCTTTCCCTGCGCTGTGCTGTGTTCTGTGGGTGGTGAGCTGAGCACTCACAGAGGTCCCTTTATTTTTTTCATTTTTCTCAGACATCACTGTTTTGTGCTATCTGTTCTCCTGTATCTTGAAACCATTTTAATATATTTTTACCAGTGTTTTAGTTTCTTAAGGCAGAACGATAAATTTACTCCCTATTACTACATTATGGTCAGAACTGAATTCCTTAACTTTTTCCACATAAATTTAAAATAATTATAAAAACCATAATATGACATTATAGACAATATATAAAAGAAAAGTAGTGTAATGCCATTATATAAAGTGTTACTATCTTGGTGCATTTTCTTTCAGTTTTTTTTTTCTCTATTAAATTTTTAGGCAGCATTGTTAGTGTAATCAGACTCTGGAGTAGTTTGATCCTATAATTTAATTTTATTGTTCCATTTTTTTACCCTTATTTTTTTAATCCTGGTAAAATTACCCTCTTTAAGACTCATTTTCTTATATGTAAAATGTATGGATGATTGTACCTCCATTACAAAAAATATTGTGGCAGGGATTTGAAATATGAAAAGTGTTCAATGAATAGTAGTTGTTATTAGTAGTTGTAATCACACTATGCAGTTCCATATCCTGATTATTAAGACAATTATAAACATTTGATACATTGTTTTATAGCATTCATTGATGCATAATAACCCAATAAATAATCATAAACTCTTCCCTTATTTCTGGATATCTGGGTTATTTACAATTTTCTCTATTAACATAATACATCTTCATACCTATAGCTGTCTTATGTAAATTAAAAGAATTTCAACACCGTCAATTTGAAGATCAGTCTTGATTTGAAACCTGTGTAAGGAATCCTCCTGCACTAGTTCATCTGAATCAACTGGATCTCAGCGGCTTCAGCTCCTCCCTGTGTCTTCCCTGTCCCTTCCTATTGCTTCTCAAGAGAAAAAAATTCCTGCTCAGTATTTTCTGTGGTAACTGAGAAGAGGAACTGAGAAGCAAGGAGTTGGGCTGCTGAGACCCAGGATGTATCACTCTTGGAATTCTCTCTACTTTCTTCTGAGCTTCGGGAATTACAGATTTTGGTTCAGCTTCCCTCATCACTGCTCATAGTTTCTCTTATTTTCTTCTCTTTCAGGACAGGGGGTTAGCTCTTGTCTGTTGGGATATATAGTTCAAACTCTAAAGACTGAATTTAGTTTTGTACAAATTGCTTACATTTTGGTGAAAATACTTCATTAATCTTTTCTGTTAAGCAATTAGGTTTACAGGATCTGATTTTGAATAGAGTATAGAAGAGAATCATACTAAAACATTATATTCATAGGTAGAGTGTGTCCATAAGCAAATTAATTAGCCTTATCTATTTGGTTTTCTCATGGAAAGCAGTTGTTTATTAAGGAAAGATCAATGTTTTACTGAGAATGGGCCAACTGAAATATTAGCTGTAGATAGATCCTTCCTGGGAAAAGAGAACATGTGAGTTGCAAAAGCCTGGAAAGTTAAGTACGTGATGTCAGATGGGTCCTGATGTTTGCTATTGCAAACCTGCAGAGTGCTTGGTTGAAAAAGCGTAACTGTTTCCCCAAACAGAGGAAAAGACTCATATTAATAGTTTTATCCCATTATCTGAAGAGAAACCACCATGTTCACAGTTAGGCATGAAATGGGGTCCAGAGGGTGGATGAGCATTTTTCCTGGTTCATCTCAAGCCTCTTTGTGTCATACTGGGTTCGCCTGGCTTCTTAGCAACCTCTCTCCTGCCCTCCCTCCCCCGGGGCCCTGGCTGCCATGGCCTCCCTGCCTTTGTACTTTCTGCCCCAGCCCATTGGCCATGGAGCTTGACATATTTTGGAACAACACTGGAAAGCAACTCTCTTTTGTGAATAATATGTACTCACAGCCTAACTTTGATGCATTTTTTTTCCTAAAAATCTTTTTCTCACCTGAGTAGGGAACAGTACAATGTGGGCCAAGTGGGCAGAGAATCCTTTTGTAACACTGCAAAATTTAATATTCACAAGAGAAGTGCTACAATGTCCCTAATTGATGAACTATTTCCTATTTTTGGCCATTAATCCAAGCTATCCACTGGCATATAATAAAAAACAGAATTACGTGTTAGGATAGCTAAAAGTAAGCTGATGCCTTTCCCAACCCTGTGGCCTTCTGGGAAACCATAGACTGCAAGTGTTTCTAGAGGTATTAGGCCTCTCAATTTTCTTATGTTTTGTGAAATTCTGGACATGTTTAGTGAGGAATTGTCAGTGTTATGAGTAAAGGAGAATACATTATGCCTTCAGAAACTGCCTTGATTAATGCTCAGAAAAGTATGATGGCCAATTCTGGGGGTAAATTTGGGGCAAAAGCTGCTGAAGTGGTATATCAGCTCTACAGAGGATGGTGGATATGAACTCTAATTACACAGCATTTTGCAAAAGAATTTTGTTCATATTTACAAGAAACAGGTCCTTTCAAAGACATTGCTGTGGAAAACTCCAGTAAGTGCAGGAAATACAGTTGACCCTTAAACAACATGGGTTTGAACTTCGTGGATCCACTCACACATGGATTTTTTTCAACTAAACAGTATTCTTGGGATGCGAAACCTGCATTTATGGAGGGCTGACTTTTTATATATGCAGGTTCCGAAGGGCTGATTCGAGTATGCCGGGATTTTAGCATACACAGGGTGGGGAGTATCCTGGAACCAATCCCCTGTGTATACCGAGGGATGACCATACATACAAAATGCATTTTTACATCATGGAAGGTACAGAGAATATTTCTTCTTTGCATAACAGTGCTTCCAAGATAAGTCTTTATACTTTCAATTTACATTTGGAAAAAAATTAAAGTCCACTCAAATGAGAATCTTTGGCACCATAAAATAGTAGAGGTCCCTGAACCCATTTACTCTACAATATCCAAACCGAAAGTCTAAATGGCCCTTGTATTAAATAGGCTAGATTTATAGAATTTAACATTTTCAGAACTGCCGAAGCAAGATCTAATTTGTTTTCTATGTTCTAACACTTTGCACAGAAGAAATTTTCCATGTGGTGTGAGACATGTGCCAAGCGATGGAATGTATTGCCACTTTAGAGTCTAGTTATTCTAAATATAGAATTTAAAGGGAAAGTAGAGGAGATGTGCTCTAGAGAATGGAGAGAGAATGCGAGAACACACTGAGTTTTTTCTGTCCAGGGATGGTTTTATTCAGGGGACTTAGGAATAGTACCTGAGTACTAAAAACCTTGCTATGCAAAGTGCAGTTGTAGAATGGTGGCCAGGGCATCACCTGCGAGTCTGTTAGAGCTGGGGCATCTCAGACCTACTAAATCAGTCTGCGTTTTAACACAATCCTTGTGAGACTCACAAGCAGATTAAAATTTGGGAAGCATTGCTTAGAAATGACGAGGTCTGCCTATGCCTCCGCTGCTACCAGTGTGATGGCTGTAGTGTGTAGACACAATGCTTCTTGACTTCCTGGGGAAGAGTCTTATGAGAAAGTGGCCATGTCAACCTGTGTCTTCCTTCCATGACTTTTATCTTTCTGTTTTTGGTTACATTCCTAGTTGAAAGTGAGGAGTCAGGGAATTTTCAGAATTAGAGACATTTCTATGGATTGGATGTGCATATAAAGACTTGGTGACTCAGGAATTGGAAAAGAGCTGGAAAATTTTGAAAGGTAACCAAAACTCCAAGTATATTATTGGTCTTCATGTGATTAAAGCATTAAAAAATATTTTCTGATGCAGGGTTCTTGGTTATAGCAATAAAAACCAGTGCTGGTTGATTGAAGCAGCAAATGAGTTGTTTATAAGGATGCCGCCTGGTCCGCAGGGTCTCTGGGGAGGGCTGGAGAGCCACGTTGTGGCTATGAAGCCAGGGACAGAGCCCAAGGCAGCCTGCAGAGCCAATCTGCGGGGTTCTCCTGTTGCTGCAGAGCACTAGAAGCCTCCTGCGCCTCTGGGGCCATTGGGACTGGGCAGTGCATGCCTGTGCCAGCCCCACCGCTGCAGGAACTCTGTATCCCTCTCTCCCAGAGGGAGTGCTGGGTGATCTCTGTACTCTTGGGTGGGCATGTCTAACCGTGGTGGATCATGCGCCTCTGTCCCAGCTGCAAGGGAAGCTGGAAAAACAAGTCTTTGGCGTTTCCATGGTCACTGTGGGAGGTGAGCCATACTTCATTAGGTTGGGGAATTCCCCAACCCTAAGTCTAACCTAGGCTTCAGATGCAGGTGGATGAAAAGAATGACATGTTTGATAGAGTTGCCTGTGTATGTGCACATGTATACACATGCATGTGTGTGTGAGTGTGTGTGCTTAGTTTACCAGGGACATTGATTTCCATAGGGCACCTTTCTGATTTTATGATGAAGGTCGATAATGGGAAAGTAGGATTCACTTTGCATAATTTTGCTTTTTCGTTAAAAGCGCTAACATACATATAAATCATGATACTTCTTTCAGGTCACATTTAACCAGGAAAAACACTTGCCTTCTGTGAGATTAAAAAGCTTCCTATCACCCACTCTGAAATATGCAGTTCATTGCATTTGCTTCCTAAATGAGAACCACATTTAACCAAACCCTGACCATGTAATCAAGATAATGAGGGATTTTTAATTTGCCCGAGTGACTCAGTTGTGGAGTACACACTTTGACTTGTGTTCTGATGGGAGGTTGAGAAATGCCTTGGTGTACATGAGACACAAAGCAGAAAACAAAATCAGCATGCGCTGTGTCATATTTGTACTGAGATAACACCGAGGAACAGCTGTGACTCTTTCAAATGACTCCATTTGTTTGATAATTGCTGGGTAAAAATAGTGCCACTATTGGCTATTTCAGGATGACAGATGGTGTTCTAGATTATGTTCCTTTCCTTGTACCCAAAAAGAACAGGACCGAGTCTTTCAGAAAATCGCTGTCTGTGTGTGTGAGATGGCATCAGGGGAGGGGGTGGCACAACATTGCAAGCTTCTGTTCTGCAGGTAGGTAGGAAGTGCAGGGGTTGAGCTGTAAAGGAAACAGGGAATTGAATTATTCCAGTCTCTGAGCCAGGATGGGAAATCAAGGCATCTGTCTGTTGCTTAGGAACAGAAATATCTTCTGCCTCTGCTACAGCTGGAGAAACCAGGTCATTTACTTTCAGAGTTCACCCACTGGTTATCCAAACAGAGCTGAAGTGAGCCCTCTTTTCTCCTTGGCTCCCGGCACGCAGGGGTGGTTTTCTTCATCAGACCTCCTACTTTTCCTCCACTCAGCAAGTTCTCTGTTGCTCCTAATGCATCACCTCAAAACTGGGCCAATTAAAGATCTGTATTAACTGTGGAGGGAGGGTGGGAGACAATAGATATTCTTGAATCTTTTTCCCTGCCAGGAAGCCAGGGAAACCCGGGGTGAGAGGAGCATAGCACTCAGCCTTCTGTCTGAATGGCACGTGATGGCTGACATCGGGTTGGCATTCCCATCTACACCTTAGGGAGAGAAGGTTGTCACACACACGCTCCCATGGTTCCACGGGTATGGAGTGAGGGAAACAGATAGAAGCACTGACCTTTTGTGAAGTATGAGGGCCGCACTTCCTGGTCCCTTATAAGATAGGACAATGGTTTGCCACCTTACCTGTGTATATGAATCCCTTTGGCAGCTTTAAAAAAATACATGTCTGAGACTTACACCCAGAAATTCTGATTCATTAGGATGGAGGTGTAACCTGGGCCACTGAGGGTTTAAAAGTTTCCCAGGTAATTAGAACTTAAAAGTCAGGCCCATTTTCTCCTTGCTCAGCCCCTGCTAAAGAGTATTGGGCTCCCAGATCTAGGCTGGGAACAGAAACGCCTGGGCATGAAGTTCCCTGGGCATCCTCATTTCTGTCCAGAGAGGAGTGCTGGCGCCTGTCGACTTTCTCCCCGGGGGGAAGCTCGGTGCCTAATGATCACATAGTTCCTGCAAGGGTGGGTTCCTTGGTCTTCAGTTTGGATGGGAGCATTTACTCTATTAGGAGCACTCAGAAGGAGAACTGAGGCATGCGGTTGGGCAGAAACATAGTGAAATTACTGAGGAGGTAACTAGACAGTGGAAAACTGGTAAGCAGAGCCTTACTCTGGGTGTTTGTGACCAGGCAGAGTGATGAGAGCAAAACATGCTGGGCACATAAGCACACATTGCAAATATACCAGGCGTGGGCAAGCCCCCAGAGGAGGAGGACGTGAACACCACTCAATCTATTTATCATTCTCCAGGGGTCCGACGAAAATCAAATAGCTTAAATAAGAGTATTATTGTATGTAGGGGAAAAAAACTTGAAAGGGGAATGAGATGTAGCTTCTATTTACCTTTTCTTTTTATCTTCAAAAAGTCAGTGATTATCATTGCATTGGAAATGAAGGTGATTATAAAGTCTTCAAAACATTCTCAGTATAATGATCGGAGAAACGTTCATCTCAGTAACTGCTGCAAGCCAAGGGTAGTTTTATCTTGGCTCTTTTCTACTCAGTTATGTAAACGTGCATTTGTGGAAATACCAGAGTCGATCCGGAAATCTCAATTTAAGGAGAGCTGAGAAGTAGCCTTGTCATCACGTGCGCGAAAGGAAACACTGTGGGCAGCTTTAATTTGCGTGACTCTCAAATGCAGGGACGTGACAGAAGCATAATGAGTCTGATTTGCAGTTGTACCTGGCCATGAAATCAATCTCACTGGCTACATGGTCACGCTTGACACAAACTCACATCTCTCATGCTGGCTTGTCAGATCCTACGGACTGTGACTTGAGAAAGAAGAAAAGCAAGAAATTTCAACCAGGTTCCTGCCAAAACCTGGCTGTTTGAAGTAGTTTGAATTTCTGATCCTTTTCTCAGCCTCCACCTGCCTCCCTTCGTATCAGCACAGAAGCCAACACAAACTGTAAGCTCTCCCTCTTCCGCTGTGGACTGGGACTCCCAAGATAATATTCTCAACCCCAATTTCAGTGATCCCTTGACCTTTCATCACCAATAAATGGCAGCATCTCCAACACCTTTGTTTTTAGGAGCCTGCTCTCTGACTCCCGTCCCATGCTCCTGGCTCAGCCTCTCTTGCTCTACAGACCCCTAATCTGTTGGTTTAGCACATTTTCATTGTCAACCATCACCTTTCTCTCTTTATTTTCCTTTTTACTAGCTTAGATTTCACATTAAAGTCATTTAAGCAGCTCAGTGTTACAGGAGATACATGCATAATCATGCCCATTGATCTATAAATTCATGACATAAATCTAAAATTAGCCCGAGACACTGCCTGGCCATGCTCCTATCCCTTAGTGTATTTATTTTCCTATTCTCTAGAACAATTATGCTGTCTCCTCTGACCCTAGGTCCCTAGGCTTCTTTCAGATTCATTTGGAGGCTGATGATACTGCCTCAAAATTTATCGAGAAAGTAGAATAGTAAGGCAGGCCGAATACTCATCATGAAATCTAGCACCTCACTATATGTCTTTATTTGTCCTCTGTTTCCCACCTGTGTCTGTGGATGAAGTGTCTTTGTTCTCACCGAGGGCTGCCCCTGCTTGTGCTCTTCCAACTCAGTCACAGATACGCTGAGAACGCATCTCCTTTGCCCAATTCAGTGATGGTTTCCGTTTGTTGGCCTCACGCAACTATGAATTAAATAATTCCCCCACAGTGCCCCTATTTGTATGATGAATTATAGCGGCTCCTTAATCATGTAACAAAGTTCCATGTGTAAGGTGGTCTGTTTCTGGACTTGCTGGTCAGATCATCTCCGTGTCCACATCACACCATCCTCGTTACTTTACAGACAGCTTTCTAGCTTTATGCTAAGCCCTGACGCATGGTGGGACAACAATCCTTTCTCTCCTTTAGGTATGTATCGGCTTTTCTTGGGTCCTTACTATTTCATGTGCACTTTAGAATCGGTTTGTAAAGTTCCACAAAACCCTGTTGGGGTTTTGATTGGAGTTTTATTGAGTCTCTAGATCAATTTGGGAAGAAATGACATCATTACAAAATAAAATCTTCATTATTCATTATCACTATTCATTAACATGCATTGCTCTATTCAGTTTTTCCTCGATATGTTTCAGTAAAATTTCACAATTTTATGCTTACAAATTGAACATATATTTTTAAAATTTCTTACACTAGATATTTTATGATTTTTGTTTTGATTGTAAATGGTGTATTTTAAAAATTGTGTCTTCTAATTTTTTGTTATGGTGCAATTGACTTGTATATTGTTCTTATATGCAGCCAGCCACGCTGCTAAATTTTTCTTTTATTTATAATAGTTTATAAAATTTTCAGGGTTTTCTTTGTAGGCAGTCATATCACTTGCAAAAAATAATGGTTTTTGCTTCTTCCTTTCTAATTCTTTTAAAAAACTCTCTATTAACATAGGATATGCACAGAAACAGCACACATAAGTTTACTTCTCGATACCTCTTTACAAAATGAAAACACTTATTTAACCAACATCTAGATCAGGTAACAGTACATTATTTAAACCCTAGAAGCCCTTCCCACGACTTGGGCTCCCTTCCATTACTACCTCAAGGAATAACACGTATGCTTTTGATCTGTTTTTCTGGTCTTATGACCTGGGTCATGCAAAGTGCCCTCTCTCTAGCGTGATCCCTTTCTCCCAGAATATTCCCCATAACATACAAACATGCTTTACAACCATCTACCTTAAATAACTCTCCCTCGATCTGTGTGCCTTTCTAGCCACTGCTCCATTTTGCCGCTCCGCTTCTCGGCAGAAATTTTTGAGTAGATGTCCTATGGTCACTGTGTCCACTTCCTCACTTTATGGTTCTCCTTTTAATTCACTTTAATCTGGCTTCTGTCTTTGGTATTCTATTGAGATAGCTCTTGTCAAGATTATAGTGACTTCCATGTTACCAGATCCAACAGACAGCTCCATTAGTGTCCTCTCCATCTCTTAGCATCATTTGATATAATTGGCCCTTGCCCATTTGAAACACTTCGTTTTTAGGGCTTCCATTTTTTAATTGGATGATTACTTGTTTAATGCCCTTCTCTCCACCTAGACTCTAAGTTCCACAGCAGCTGGGATGATGTTTAGCTTTTTCATTGCTCCATTCCCCAGCAGTGTCCAGTAGATGGTAGATCAACAAATATTTGTTGCTTGGGTCTTGGGGATGACAATGCATAGCCAGTCACTTTTGTCCCATGTGTACTTGGATATCTGACAGGTACCTCAAGATCATCAGGTCCAAAATGTGTTTATTATATTATTCCACAAACCCCTTATACCCTTTTTCAGTATATACCAGTACCATCCATTAAATCAGAAACCTTAACTCCTTACTCTTCCTCATCCCCATATCCAATCCGCGACTAAATGCCTGACCATGCTCCTTCCTAAGCACCTTTCCAAATTCATCTCTTCCCTTTACCTCCGTTTTCATCCTTCTGGTATGCCGTCATGTTGAATTACTGCCACAGCTTCTGCCCTGTTTTTGTTCTGAACTCTAGTATTGCTTCCTTCCAATTGGTTCTGTACATAGTAGCCAAAGCGTTCCTTCCAATAACACAAGTCTAATTAAATCACCCTTGTACAGCAGACATTGTGCCATATACTAGCCCTCAAATTATAAAAATAAGATTAACACAGGGTAAGCAAAATAATGTAGGATTGCATTATTAAAAACAAGGCTGGGCGTGGTGGCTCATGCCTGTAATCCTAGTACTTTGATACGCTGAGGTGAGAGGATCACTTGAGGCCAGGAGTTTGAGACCAGCCTGAAAAAGAGTGAGACCCCATCTCACTAAAAATAGAAAAATTAGCCAGCCATAGTGGCACGTGCCTGTAGTCCCAGCTACTTGGGGGGCTGAGGAAGGAGGATAGCTTGGGCCCAGAAGTTCAAGGTTGCAGTGAGCTATGATGAGGCCACTGCACTCCAGCCTGGGTGACAGAGGGAGGCCTTGTCTCAAAACACAAACAAAAAGCCCATGATAAGTAATTTGTACTTAATTTTAATATCATTATTTTTCCAAATCTTCAGAGAATCCTTTGGATTTCACTACAACTGTTGTATCTTCTACAACTACAGACCCACCAGGTATCTTTCTCTTTCTGTACGTATCTTTTCCTCAAGTTGAAATCTGAAGATTCTTTTTCAATAATATTAGGGAGATTTTCACTAATTATTACAAGGAAATGTATAATCATAACTAGTTATCTGGGCTGATGAGATACCTGGCAACTCATTCATTAACAATAAATCTTATAAAAACATGAAAAAGAGAACTCTTCAGGCTTCCTCTATTAATATTAAGGTTGTTAGAAGTGATCCAAAGTCAATTTATTATTGCCTTACTTCCTTTCTTAAACATAGATTTTTCAGCTAGTGAAGGAAGCGCATTCTGTAGTTACTGAAGGGCTCTGTGCTTCAGTCAATGATATTTAGATGCTCTACAATGAAAAATAATAACCTAGGTTTAAAGTGATAAACAGCTTCTCTTTTCCATTGATTGGTGCCTAAGTAGTTGCTTGCATGAAAGCCTGAACAGTTGAAGGACAAGGTTGAAAAGTTCTTTGTTTTTGATGACATGCACTGTTTTTAAATTTGAGAGCAACAAGGTGTGACTACTTTCCTGTTTCCAGAATTAGCAGGAGTAGCAGGACAAGATTAATAGGTGGGTTCATTATGCCTAAGAAGTTGACTAGATCTTTTTTTTTTTTTTTTCCTACAGAAAATAATTGCTTTTCTGCAGTGCAAAAAGCCTTTTCTCATGCAGTGTCAAGAGCTGTTAAAGCTGATTGGGGGATAAGTCACTCTTCCCACTGTTTGCAGAGCAGAAAGTCAATAAATGTGATCGGTGGCTTCATACAACATTGAAAAGTCTCCAGTAGATTTCTTTCTCTTGGGACCCACTAAAAACCAGAGGACTTTAGGAAATAAAGCCAAATTGTCTTTTTTGACATAGAGCCATAAACATAATGGAATGATTTCTCCCATGAAAGATTTGAGCAAAATAATTTCTGCTGAGATATTTGACTGGGTCACACCCAGCTTTCTTTCCTTCTTAGGTGCTTTCGCTTCTAAAAGTATCATTAGAAACTCATTCTCTGTCTAATATTATGTAACCAGATACCTCATTTTAAATGGGCACAAGGAGGTGGTAGAGAAGAGAGTAAGATCATGGGCTCTTGAAGCAGATACCTCATTCTAAACTTGACTTGGTTGTATGATCTTGGGTGAGTAACTTACCTTTCCTTTGCCTCAGTTTCTTTATTTATAAGATGGGGGGATAACTTCCTCCCACAGAGTGTTTTCGTGAGAATTAAATTTATTTATGTAAAGTACATAGCAGATAGTGATGACTATTACTGGTATTACTATTACTATGATTGTTATTATAAGGAATTGGCTGAAAGTTCTTCTTTGGTCCTCTAGGAACACTGAAGGTAGATTCTGTCAAGCATTATTTATGGATGGATGGCTCTTTGCACATGTAGCCAGATTAATGCTTAGTAAATAGTCACCTGGGGCTTGACAAATCAAGCACACATTTAGAAAAAAATATGGAATCATGTTTTAGGATGTCTTAATTGATAGATCTTATTTGTTCCTACAGGCATACTTTGGAGATATTGTTCCAGACCATCAAATAAAGTGGATATTTCAATAAAACAAGTCACACAAATTTCTTGGTTTCCCAGTACATATCAAAGTTATGTTTATACTGTATTATAGTCTGTTAAGTGTACAATAGCATTATGCTGAAAAAGACAATGTGTAATACCTTAATTAAAAAATTCTTGTTGCTAAAAAATGCTAATGGTTATCTGAGCTTTTAGCAAGTCATAATCTTTTTGCTGGTGGAGGGTCTTGCCTCGATGGAGATGGTTGCTGACTTATCAGGGTGGTGGCTACTGAAGGTTGGGGTGGCTGTGGCAATTTCTTAATATAAATCAACTGTGAAGTTTGCCGCATTGATCAACTCTTCCATTCATGAAAGATTTATCTGTAGCACATGATGGATGCTGTTTGAGAGCATTTTACCCACAGTAGAGCAACTTCCAAAATTGGAGTCAATCCTCTCAAACCCTGTTGCTGCTTTATCAACTAAATTTATATAATATGCTAAATCCTTTGTTGAAATTTCAAAATATTCAAAGCATTTTTACTAGGAGTAGATTCCATCTCAAGAAACCAGTTTCTTTGCTCATCCATAAGAAGTAACTCCTCGTCTGTTCAAGTTTTATCGTGAGATTGCAGCAATTCAGCCACAGCTTCAGGCTCCACTTCTAATTCTAGTTCTGTTGCTATTTCTACCACATCTGCAGTTACTTCATCCACTGACATCTTGAACCCCTCAATGTCATCCATGAGAGTTGGAATCGACTTCTTCCAAACTCCTGTTAATGTTGATATTTTGACCCTTCGCATGAATCATGAATATTCTTAATGGCACCTAGAATGGTGAACCCTTTCCAGAGGTTTTTTTATTTGCTTTGCCCAGATCTGTCAGAGGAATCACTGCCTATGGCAGTAATAGCCTTATGAAATATAGTTCTTAAATAATAAGACCTGAAAATTGAACTTATTCCTTGATCCATGGGCTATGCAGTGCATTTTTTTGTTAGCAGGCATGAAAACAACATTAATCTGCTTGTGTATTTCCATCAGAGCTCTTGGGTGACAAGGTGCATTGTCAATGAGCAGTAATATTTTGAAAGGAATCTTTTTTTCTGAGCAGTAGGTCTCAACAGTGGGCTTAAACTATTCAGTAAACCATGCTGTGAACAGATGTGCTGTCATCCAGGCTTTGTTGTTCCATTTATAGAGCACACAGAGTAGACTTAGCATAATTCTTAAAGGCCATAGGATTTTCAGAATGGTAAACAAGCATTGGCTTCAAATTAAATTCACCAGCTGCATTATGCCCTAACAGGAGAGTCAGTCTGTCTTTTGAAGCTTTGAAGCCAGACGTCGAGTTCTCTTCTTTAGCTATGAAAGTCTTAGCTGGCATCATCTTCCAACAGAAGGCTGTTTTGTCTACACTGCAAATGTGTTGTTTAGTGTAGTCACCTTCATCAGTTATCTTAGATCATCTGCATAACTTGCTACAGCTTCTCCATCAGCACTTCCTGTTTCACCTTGCACTTTTACGTCACGGAGATGGCTTCTTTCCTTAAACCCCAGGAAACAACATCTGCTAGCTTCAAGCTTTTCTTCTGAAGCTTTCTGACCCCTCTCAGCCTTCATAGAATTGAAGAGACTTAGGGCCTTTCTCTGGATTAGGCTTTGGCTTAAGAAAATGTTGTGGCTCGTTTGATCTTCTATCCAGGCCACTAAAACTTTCTCCTTAGCAGCATAAGGCTGTTTCACTTTCTTATCATTCATGTGTTCACTGGATTGGCACTTTTAATTTACTTCATGAACTTTTCCTTTGCATTGACAACTTGGCCAACCATTTGATGCAACAGGCCCAGCTTTTGGCCTATCTTGGCTTTTGACATGCATTCCTTACAAAGCTTAATCATTTCTAGCTTTTGATCTAAAGTGAGAGATGTGGAACTCTTCCTTTCGCTTAACACTTGGAGACCATTGTAGGGTTATTAACTGGCCTAATTTCAATACTGTTGTGTCTCAGGGGAATAGGGAGGTTTCAGGAGAGGAAGAGAGACAGGGGACTGGCCTGTTGAGGGAGCAGCCAGAACACACAGTGTTTATCAATTATGTTCACCATCTTGTATGGGCGTGGTTTGTGGCACACTAAAACAATTACAATAGAAATATCAAAGATCATGGATCACAGACCACCATAACAGATATAATAATAATGAACAAGTTTGACATATTGTGAGAATGACCAAAATGTGACACAGAGAATGATGTGAGCACATGCTGTTGGAATAATGGTGCCGATAAACTTGCTTCACCCAGAGTTGTGACAGACCTTCACTTTGTAAAAAATGCAGTATCTGTGAAATGCAGTAAAGTGAAGCACAATCAAATGAAATGTGCCTGTATTTTTTTCTAAAAAGGTACAATGATAGGGATAAAGCTAATAGCTCTCTCTGTGTGTAACATCATATCTTGTAATTCTCTTTATATTTGGGCTTTTGCCAGCACTGGTACAGGGATTTAGGATCACACTCCCCCTAGGAGGTCCAGGGCAAGGTCCTAGAAGGCATGGAATAGAAAAAGGTGTTTGCAGCTGTAAAAGAAGGAAGTGACCCAAACACTTGTTAAAGATAGGAAGGCAGACTTTATTCAAGGAGTGCCATCGTGATAGGTACAGGGACCATTGTCATGGGGTCTTGCATTGGACTCAACCCCAACTCCAGCAAGGTCTAGTGGGGGTTTACAACCAAGGAGCAGGGTGGGGTCAGTGGGTGGAAAGTTATTAAGAGGAAACATCAAAGATAAGGGGTGTCTGGCTAAATCAACATGATAGAGTTATTGCTGAAGGTGGGCCTGGATGATAAGATATTGGAGGGTGGTCAGATACCAAGGGTGGGGGATTTTTCCTAGACTGACTGCTATAGTTTGGATGTTGGTCCCCCTAAAACCTCATGTTGAAATTTGATCCCCAGTGTTGGAGGTGAGGCCTAATGGGAGGTGTTTGGGTCATGGGGGTGGACCCTTCATGAATAAATAATGCTGTCCCTGGGGTTGGTGAGTGAGTTCTTGCTCTGCTAGTTCCAGTAAGAGCTAGTTTTTAAAAAGAGCCTGGCTCCTTCCTTCTCTCTCCTGCCTCCTCTCTTGCTATGTGATCTCTGCATGCGCCGCCTCCCCTTTGCATTCCTCCATCAGTGGAAGCAGCCTGAGGCCCTCCCCAGTGCACAATCTTAAGCCTTCCAGCCAGCAGAACCATGAGCTGAATAAACCTCATTTCTTTATAAATTATCTCACCTCAGGTTTACTCACTATATTGGCACAAAATGGACCATGACACTAACTTATCCAGAATTCTTGCTCAGACTGGATTCAGCAAGGATAGACAGGGAAGCCCAAGGTCAGGCCTTGTCAAGCAGAGTGCTCCGAGGAGTCTGACCAAAATTCGGGTGAAAGGAGGCAATCTTTGTCACAGCCACCAGGGACATAGAATAAGGTAGCCATTGGGGAATGAGAATGCCCCCTTTTCCAGTGAAGAGAGCTCAGGAAGGGGCAGGACCCTGCTCTACCCTGGGTAGGAGGAGCATGGGCAAGCCTTCCTCCATGTCTCACTTTTAGTTTCAGATGTTGCAGGGCCGGGCAGGCCCCTAGGTGGAAGTGAAGAGTGTAAGAGAGGATGGGGGCTGGAGGGAGGACTGCCCCTCTGGGTAAAAGGAGGGGCCAGGGCAGGTCCCAGAGCTGTGGATGTGGAGCAAAACCCTGGGAATGATCAAGAAGGTGTTTGGGGTTTTCTTTCAAGTTGCCTGTCTCATTTCACAGGTTAATAAGAGGGACAAGGATTGAGGTTCACTGCCCTGATCAAAGTGGAGGGGCTACATTTGTCCCTTGGGCCCGAAGTGTGGAGTTCCAGATGCAGGTAGTTGGGTGGTCTTAAATCTAGTCAGGAGTGTTTTCTTAATGACAAAAAAGCCCCAAAAAACAAAACCATACAAAAACAACCCAAAACACAAACCACTAAAACCAAACTTAACTCTTGGTAGAACATACAATTTTCACTTCTTTTTAGAAAAAAAACTGAGCTCTTTGTCTACAGTGTCCTTTTATATGGATCCAGATTTTTATAGAGCCTTGACATTCATTGATAGATGAGAAACTGAGGCCACTGTTGACAGAAATTGTGTACGTTCGTAAATTATGCATAAGAGCAGCAGACGCAGCCAAGCCTCTGGGATCGTACTGAAAATTTTCCTGGCTGTGGTGCTGTGAGTGAATGGGAGGGGCCTGGCTTTGTGCATGTGGGGTGGTGGCTGGCGAATGAGGAAAATTAGCGTGGCTGGGTTGATTTTGTTCTTTGAAAAAGATTTTGTGCCCAGATGTCACACATATCGTTTTGCTTGAATGGATATGAAATGTGCTAGGGAAATAAATATAAGTCCCCAGAGTGCAGAGACTCCCTGTTGGTGACTCCAGTTCAGGTGCTTTCACTAATGAAGGAGGTGACATTTCCCCCCTTTCTCCACTTATGTGACTGCTCTCTTGGCTTTTGGCTAAGGTACTTTCTTTCTTTTGTCTTTTAAAATTCTAGTAATCACTTCAGTTTTCTTTTGGCTGTAGAGAAAGCCAGAGCATTTTATTCCTTGATGAGCATTTGAGAACTGAATCCTTTAATTTATCTTTTGGCCCACCTTCCAGGCCAGGTACATGCGTGCGCACCCACTATCTCTATCATTCTCTGTTGCTTTTGCTCTTTGCGGCAAGCACATTTTCACTTTTTTTCCCCTTGCAAATCTGAGCACTGATTCACATTTCAAGCCAATTGTTTCTTGCCGTTGCTTTTGAGAATGTGACATCAGGGAGATTCAGAACAATGAATTTCAGTTCACTGTTGACTCATGTTGCATGATTTGATCAGCGACAGTTTGAGCTGGTGGCCTGTGGGATCCAGTTAATGCGTCTTAGTGGCTGCCATCACGGTGCTGCCAGTACCTGCGGGGTTGAAGGGAACGACAGCTGGGGCCTTACAGAATTCTCAATGATGATGTGAAAGACGGAAAAAGGCAGGTTTCATCCAGAGAAGGTGATAAAGACAGAACAGCTTATTAGAATAGGGAACAAGATGAAAGGAGAGATAGAAGAATGAAGCCAGAAAACACGGTAGACTATAATCCCAGGCTGGGATAGTACTGAAGAAGTCAGTCGGTAAAGACTGAAAGGATAAGGTGATAGAGTTGCTCTGAATATTGAAAATTGTCATTTTGGTAGAGGACAGTCAATTCTTGCTCACCGTGTTGCATAATGACATGCCCATGTTTTGACACATATGTTGTTTTCATCTATTTTTAAGGTTGTTTTGGAAAATATGGAAAAAAAAATCCCTACAGCAAATGGCAGGACCTCAATTAAAATGGATAAATGCAAAAGAGAATTGCATTATTGACTCATGTGACAGAGAAGTTCAGGGGTGAGGCTGGCTAGGTGTGGCTGTCTCTTCCCTGCCTCGCTCCTTCTTCCCTGCCTCCTTCCTTCTTTCCTGTCTCCCTCTCTTCCTGCCTCTCTCCCTGCCTCTTTCTGCATCTCTGCCCCCTTCTCCCCAGTCGTCCCCCGTCCTCCCACCATAACCCTCTCCTCTTCTTTCTCTCTCTTCTTCCTTCATCTTTACCCTAGGCCTCCCTCTCTCTGACTCTGCCCGTCCCTCCCTGCCTCACCTCCTGCCCCTCTCCCTGTGCTAGCTGATCTCCGTCCATCCCTGCAGCTTCTCCCTCTGATCCCACCCCCGCTACCTCCCTCTCCTCTGCCCCCTCCCTGTGCCTACCCCGGCCACTCTCCTTTCTCTCTGTGCCCTCCCTCTGGCCCACTCTCTTCCCCTCTGCCTCCCGCCATCCTTTGCCTCCATTTCCTCTCTTGCTCTGCCTTCTACTCTTCCTCCTGCCTCCATCCCTCCTTTTTCCAAGCCCCCAGCCCTCTCAGGTTCTGTTGCTCCAAGTGCTAACTTTATTCTAGGGCAGGCCCTCTTCTGGGGTGACCTTCCTGCTGCTCCAGACTTACGTCATCCAGCTTAGCCTTCCTCGTGGAAAAAGAGTTTCTGCTTCACAATAGCCTCAACAAAAAGTCCCCAGATTGCCTCTCATTTGGTTGATGTCGGGGTCAAACTGTACTGCCAGCCCTTAGGACTGAGGAGGGTGGTACAGCCATTTCTGAACTGTGTGGACTAAAGTTCAGGTCCACCAAGGTGCTGGGGAAGGGGAATTGAGGACTGGATTCAGAAGAAAGGGGATTGGATACCAAGCAGGCAAAAAATAAGGCACCGTCGCTATTCCTACTGGCTAGGCTGCTGGTTGGTTGTTGCTGTAGCAATGACCCTCAACTCTCAGTAGAATACAAAATAAAAGCGTTTTTCCCCCCCTCACTCTGCCACAGTCTGGTGCAGGTGGGCTGCTTTCCATAGGCTTCTCTCAGTATGGTAACTCAGGGGTTGTGGTTTCTTTATCACGTGGCCCTGCTGTACTGGAGTCCTTCACTTCCAGATGCATGAATGGGAGGAAAAGAGTATAAAACGAGGCTTTAAGGCCACACTCAGAGGGCGTACAGAACTTCTGCTCACATCTCATTATCAAGAACCCAATTCCTATTCCCAATTTAACTGCCAAAGATGCTGGGAAATTTAGTGTATTTATGTGCACAGCAAGAAAATGGACATGGTTTGGGGAGCACATAGCACTGTTAGGGCCATAGTCAGGCTATTTGGATGTATAATTGGATGGCAAGTAACTGGAACTGAACCAATATAAAGTTAATGCTGGGCATTTATGGATATACACATATGCTTTCCGTGAAATGCCTTTCAGCCTTTCTTTGACACTAGCCCTTGTTCTGAAATTCTGTGTTTTTATGAAGCCTTCCAATAAATATGGCACTGCATAGAGCTTGGGCTCTGGAACTAAATGGCATGAGTTAAGCCCTAGCTTCCCCATTTTCTAGGTGTAACGTTGAACAAATTAGCCTCTCTAAGCCTTTATTTCCTCTTCCCGTATACTGTGTAAGAAAATATCATTAAATAATAATCCAAATTTAAAAAGCATTCGGACCACTTTGGTGCTTGTGATGTTTGCTTTTTTTTAGCTGTTATTTTACTTAGCAACTCAGTGAAACTCAGCAAGTCAGTGGTACATCTGGGCGTGGGCTGCATTGTGGGCTCTCATTCTCCATCCCTTGGAATCTTAAAATTTCAGAGCTAAAGGGAAGTTCAGTGGTTACCCATTCCAACCTCTGAGCTCATTTTACAGAAGAGGAAACTGAGGCCCAGAGAGGAGACTTGATTGTGTACACAGTCGCAAAGCTGGTTGGTGGCAGAGCTGGAGGTTGATCCCACATCTCCTGATGCCACATCTGATAGCACGTGGCTCCTCTCTTCTTGGTGGCCTTCCCTTTTTCTAATCATGTTACTTTAGCTGATCAAAACCTGGCAGCCTGAAGTGAAGACTCCTCAGTTCTACTCCACAGCTCAAAGGAAAACCCGCGATTCCATTAGGAATTGTAGGTTTCCTTTCCACCCCTTCCTACATTAAGTGTAGACATTTTTTCTGTGTTCTAGCCATAGAGACTGTCCTACCTACACAAACTGTGGCTTAAAAGTTGGTTTCACAGAGATGGCTGCTGCAGCTCAACGAGAGGTGCTAAAGACATAGGTAATTGCTGCAGAATAACACTGCTGCCAGGAAGATGATTGAACTCCCACACAGAAGGTGAACAGATGGTATATTTATTGAAATTCATAGGCTGTGAGATGGAATAATTTAACTGATGGCTGGGCACCCTCATTTCAGATGGAGGGAGGCTCATGGAAGAACAAGTGTGCCGCTAGGTGGCATGATTATCTAGGGCCCGGTGCCTCAGAGAGGGAGGCCAGGATTCTTTCTGTGTATGCTGAAGAATCACTTCATTTCCTAATTGGGACAACAGATCTTTCCTGTGGCTAAGTAGGAAACCACTATGTTTTTAAAACTTAAAATCACTCTAATTATAAAGTTAATATTTACCACTAAGGACTTTTTACATGGAGAAAAAGCAATCAAATGACAGTGTCTTGAGTCCCCAAAGAGATGAGGCTGTGGCTTGCGTGTGTGTGTGTGTGTGTGGGGGGGGGGAAGGGGGATCTGGGGGGCGTCTCTGGACCAGGAGCAACGGAGGGCTCCAACGCTTTTCCAAATCATTGGCCCATCTGGGACTGATGGCATTTCTTTCCTGCCAGCTGCCTCACCCCTCGGCTTTGCCCACTGCTTGCAGTGCAGAATGGCAGAGACAACACCGGCTCTAGAAGTCTTCCTTTGGAAGTTGATATAGGGAATAACATTATGTCAGAGGAAGAATGAAGGAATCCATTGTGAACTAATGTGAAGCGATGTGGGAAATGGTATGATAGACAAGGTGGGTTGGTAAGTTAGCCCTAGTGGCTTCCTATCCTTATCTCTGTTGTTTTATTAATCTTTTTCAAAAAATAGTTCCTCCCCTAGTGGAAAAGCCCTCTGGTTTCCAAATGCAGAGCACCAAAAGCTTTGTCAGTGACTTTGAGATGCCCACACCCTTCTGATTTCGTGTGGGAACCACTTTCGGCTTATGTTTGATTTTATAAATGTGCCCATTCATCCACTCAACAGATATTCATTGAATCTTTTTCTTGTTCAAGCTGTTCTTCTTTGTGCCTAAGTTTTCTCATCTGTAAAATGAGGTTTAATATCTGTCTCATAGGGTTGTTGTAAAGATTAAATGAGCACTTTAATCTAAAATGCTTAAATTGGGGTCTGGCAAATAGAAAGTACTCAGCAACTGTTGGCTATAATTCACTATTTCTATGACCACCACCACTATCTCCTATTGTATTATTGCTGCTGCCGCTGCTACTACTGCTACTGCGTGTTACTACTGCTGTGTTATTACCACTGTTACTATTACTGCTGTATTGCTACTACAGTTTCTCCTACTACTCTGACTTAATTTGGATTTTTGAGTGTTAATTGCTCTTGATTGCAGAAGATATTTAATCTTGTCAACTTAAGGTAAACTTATTTTGCATTTCTAGGTAAATATTAGTGAATTTGGGAAACTCCTTTTTCAATCACTTTTCTTCTCCTTGGAGGGCGAGCTAACCTCTTGGGGGGTTTATGTCTAGCTGTGCACTATGGGTGGGCATGGTGGGTTCATGATTATCCTCCGCCTGCACTGGGGTGCCTGGTCTTTACTGCAGTTTGCTCTTTGGCCATTATACATCTCTGAGATCTCAGCTGGCCTCTTCTGAGCCAATTTTGGGTCTGGTGGGGTGGAGGATGGGATAGACAGACACCACTGAGAAATTTTCAGACATTCTCTGGCCTTCTTTGTAAGGCTCAGCTGAGGCTCCTTGCTCCAATACTTCACTCATTCACTGCTGTGGGGACCAAGCTGGACCAGAGGTCTTCCTGTAAGGTGTGCAGGTTCCCTGGGCTATACTCTGGGAAGTAAGGCACAAACCCCCTTGTCCTGGAGTCCCCAAACTTAAGTGAAGTCTTATCATGTAATTCTCTACTTCATCTCCATCTCCCTATTCAGGTGAGAAGGGTTTTGGGAGCAGGACAGAGTGTTCCTGAGAAATACTTCTAAAATCATAGCACAGAGGTGACCAGTGAGGGCTCAAGTATATTGTTAACCATGAAGTAAGTTGTATCTTAACAGTTGCTCTGGAATAAAATTCTTGCTGTGGTCAACTCACCCATTCAGACTGAAAATGGGTGGTGATGATAAAGCTGGAATATGTAAGTGAAAATTCTGGATTATAAACTGATTTCTTTGACCGAATATAGACTCATTCAACATAGGCCAATAAAATACTGCTAAATAGGGACCTGACACATTTTTAAAAACAAATATATAAGAATAAATTTCCACTTATATACTTTGTGCTTGAAAACTGTTTTATGCACATTAGATGTTCATCTTATAATGTTGGCATTATTTATAAAGAGATATGTTAACTCTAGCCCCTTCTTCCTATATTATCTACTCAAAAAGAAATGGATTAATAAGTTTCCTTTCATGTGTTGCTTGGGACGAGAATTAGTTATTTGTTAGGACTAAGATTTATCCTATCAGGTTGTGATGATCTAAGAGGTCAACAGACTCTAAGGCCTGTGGGCTTTGTCTTAAGAGTTTCAGTTTCGGTTTCAAATGGTTGAAAAAAAAATCAAAAAAAGAATAATATTTCATGACATGTGAACATTATGTGAAATTCAAGTTTCAGTGTCTATAAATAAAGTTTTATTGGACCACAGCCATGCTCAGTCGTTTATGTATTGTCTGTGGCTGCTTTCACACTACATTGGCAGAGATGAGTAGTTGCAACAGAGACCATATGGCCTGCAGAGCCAAAAATACTCACTGTGTGACCCTTTTGAGAAAAAGTTTGCTGACCTCGGTCTAGGATGTAGATGTAACATGAAATGAAGAGGAATTTAAAGAGAGAACATTCCGTTTAGAATTTCCTTTAAGATCGTACAGGTAGGAGCAAAACAGCTTCACTGTGGAGGCGTCAGTCTTAAGGAAAGCAGGCAGGAGAAGTTGTGCTCCCATCCAGCGCCTGGTGTTTGCGTGAGTTCCACCCCTCATTCGTGGTTCTTAAAGCCTGCTGTTATTTTATGCCACCTGCATAACCTGATTTGCATCTTAAATGAATAGCTACCACTTGGACTTTTTTCAGAATAAGGAGAATGGCTTTTATGAAGCCATCTGTAGATGAAAAATAAATAGCAGCTAACAGTCCTGGAATACGTGATTGAGGGAGCTAGTGTACAGCAAAAGAGTCAAACAGCTGATTTGCTCCCCAAATCAAGAAGCTCCCAAAGAAATTTCAGTATTTACAAGATGAGGGAGGCAGGCGGAAGCCATCTGGGAGATAAAGGAAGGATAAAAGCCATTTGGAAACCATGGGCACACTTGGCTTAGGGGACTGGGCCAAGGCTTGTCGTCCCATGCTGAATCCCCTGCCCTCTAGAGCTCCTAGGTCTCCTGTCTACAGCCTGGCAGGCTTTGCTTCAAAGTCATGGAACCCCACCTCTCTTGGGAGTGGCAAACTTGCTGTACATGTGGCTTTTCCTGTAGATACGCAAATCAAAGCGGATTTCAACATCTGAACACCAGTTCCATTTTTAAATTGCTTTTGTCTTAATGTCAGAGATCAATGATTGGATTAATCTTCTTATTCTTTTTTTCCTTTCCCTAACCATCCCTAGCTGCCAGTTACCCCCGAAGGAGTTGTCAGAAGCAAATTGCAGAAAACATGCTAATTCCTAGCTTCTGACTGCAAAATACAAGAGTGAAACAAAGGTTGAGGAAGTGAATGTGATGAGTCAGAACGATGCTCTACAACTGAGTTCTTTCCTGTCATCCCCACCTCCCTGTCCCCCGACCCCCATCCCAGCTCTCCTCCTTGAGTGGATACAGACCTTCTGACCAGGAAGAGAGAGAGGTCAGGTAGAAAAGGCATGAGAAAGGACTCCCTGCCACCACTGTGTGTGTTCCCTACACTTCTTTTTCTCTTTTTCTTTTTTTATTTCAGCATATTATGGGGGTCAGATGTTTAGGTTACGTACGTTGCCCTTGCTCCTCCTGCCCCCCAAGTCAGAGCTTCAAGCGTGTCCATCCCCCAGATGGTGTGCATTGCACTCATTATGTATGTATATACCCATCCCCTCCTCCCCCCACCAACCTGCCTGACACCCAATAAATGTTATTCTTATATGTACACTTAGGTGATCAGTGAAAACAATTTGCTGGTGAGTACATGTGGTGCTTGTTT